>CM051375.1:2239371-2264371 GCA_028015245.1 Cardamine occulta | reverse complement strand
ATCTGGAGAGGCTTAACATCACTCCTATCAACACCACCTCTACTTTCACCTGGGGTATAATTCCTCAAAGGGTCAGGTGGGGGGAGTGGCACAAACTTACGGTCTTCAAACTCAATGACCACCATGTTTTGCATGTCTACAAGTACATAAATGCCCTCAACTGGGCGAGCATAGCCATTTTCCATAGGGGAATCACTATCAGTCCGACAGTATATAAGGGGCTTTGCAAGCCTACGACTAGGAGCATCAGCCTCACTATGATAACCCACACACCTACAGAATACATTCAGAGGCAGGGTCAGGGAACAAAATACACCTTAATTGACAACTTTCACCAGAAAACAGGATGTTATTGACATACCAGGGATCAACCATCACTAGATCCATGTCTTCAATACCTCTCCTCTTCATTGCCTCTATGAATGGTGGGAAGTCTTTGACAATCGCTTCACATTCAGCATATTCAGCTGCATCCTAATATCAAAAAGAACTAAACTGAGAGACTGGCAAACAACAGTAGCATCTAAAAATCACATAGAGATCCAGTTCCTTAAAACATACCATAGGTGGCTGAACATCAGGTATAACTTGTGAGGAAACAACTTTCCCCCTGTGATGGCCACCTCGAGTGACAGCATGAACTTCAGACAACTCCACGATCCAAACACTTGTCTCATTGGACTTTTGGTTGTAAACAACAAGTCTTGCTCGCCTTGGAGGGAGCTTCATCGGAATCACAGGTCCAGATTTTGTTCTTGGAAGTAGTGATGGCTGGAACGGAGGGAAAAAGTAAGCATCTGCCAGCGCCACAACTTGTTTAGATGGTTCCACTGATGCCACCTCAATGAAACGCATGCCATCCCTAACCTGCCAAAGCAAATATTTAACAGTTTCAGTGAAATTCGATTAGTTGATCAAAGTGAAAAAGAATAAAGTTTCCGCACCTCAGGGTTGGCACCAGCAGCACGAACAGTCGCAACTGCAACTGATATTTCTGCAGCAGATAGAGGATCCAATGGGTGCTTGGTTTCCGTCCTTGGCATCACAGAAATTCCTGCAGTGGTACAATAGTGTTCTCAATAAAGGACCAATTTCACAAGAAGTAACAATTCCAGTGAGCAAGAACTCAAGTAATTCAAACATATGGCGATCTAAGATCAAGAAATGTAGAGAAGAACAATGATCATAAGATTCTTTAAGTTATACAATAGTGTTCCCAATTCCAGCATAGAAGAACCAATTTCACGAGAAGTAACCATCATCAACAGTCCCAGTGAACAAGAACTCAAGTAATTCAAACATATAGCGATCTAAGAGCAGAACAATGATCAAATAATCAACGATCAAGATAAACGCAGTAGCATAAATCCAAAGGCAGATCATGAGATTCTTTAAGTTAGTTTACCTTTGTTAGCAGGTTTCTTGGCAGTATCAGGAAGCGAATCGACAGGGCGGATTATGGATTCCAAAGCAACCTTAGACGCTCGCTGATCGTCACCGTCGGACCATCCAGCAACCTTATCGGGCGCAGCAGAGACAAGTTTGAGAAGCGGAGCAGAGCCTCCGTGGTGAGTACATGCCGTCGTCTTTTTCGAAGTTGAGGCCATTGAATAGGGTTCACAAGTTCTCCAAATCCACCAAAATCAGTTTCAACACAATCTACTGACATACAGCAAAACCTATCTCTATCCGTCGCTTTATCTCCCCCCTTCGCTTCACCTCTCTCGGTTCAAAACAATAAGAAGCTCCAAGAAGATTCCGAAGATGGCGACGCTAAGAAAGATTCGGACGAGTTAGTTCGCAGGAAATCCGATCTCCGATTACAGCTACTACTGTCTCTCGATTTCAGCACCGTTACAACAAGTTGAACGGTGGATTCGTCACCGGATCTGAGTTCTCAGCTCTCCGAGATCGTAATCTCTCTCGTGGTGGTGGAGAAAATCACTGATTCAAATTGCATATTTTCTGATTTGTTATTTCAGTTTGATTTTGTTGTGGCTTGAGTCCCAGCAGAAGAGGCCAAGCCTATTTGTGGGCTCTACTTTAATGAGTGCATATTTATAAGGGACTGTTATTATCAACTTTGTTTTAGAAAAAACAAAAAATCCAACTTGGAAAGCAACGTGGATGCACTATATAGTTCATGAGATTCTCAAATAGTCAAATTGCAAATTTTTACTAGTCATCTCATTCATTATATTAGATGTTTTAGATATCTTTCTGTTTTATTTTATTTGATTTTTAATACAAAAAATTGATTTTTCAAAACTTTTGTAACCATTAATATTTTTCTTTGTTGAAATTGAATACTCCCCCTCCCTCTGTTTACAAATAAATATCGTTTTAAAATTTTTCACATATATTAAAAAAATCATTAAATTTTATGTTTTATCCCTCAATAATATAATATATAAATTTTTGATTGATCAATACATTAATTCACGAATGATAAAATTGTAACTATTATCACTCGTGAATTAATGTATTGACCAATCAAAAAATTAAAAACCAAAAACCACACTTAATTTAAAACAAAAATTTAACCTAAAATGTCATATAATTTTAAAAGGAGGAAGTATTAATTATGTTTTCTAAATAGAACAAACAAAATAAATTTAATTAATGCAGTTTTATAAATATTGTGCTTTTGATTAAAATATCTTATGATTTAAAACAAAGGAAATCATTCCTATTATAGTTTGAAAAATATATATTACTATAAGTGTCGAGCAATTTAGCAGAGTTTAAATATAATTTTTTCTATTTTAATTATATTTCATTAAAATAGATCAAATGGGAGTTTTTGTTTTTTGACAGCAACATGTTGAGTCAAACCCTTCATAAATTTTTGACAGCCAACATTTTTTAAAAAGATCAACTAGATAGAAACAAATTGTCAAAAAAACATGTCGAGTCAGACCCTTCATAAATAAATAAAAACATGAGAGTCTAACTAGCAGACGATAGAAATGAAAGAAATTAACATAATAATTGAAAAAGAAATATTTTTAAAATAAACGAAATGGAAAATAACCAATATAAATACATGAAAAAAAGATAAATGAATACATGAAAAAGATATGTTATTAACTTAAGTTTGACGTGTTTCACCAAAACTCTTCACGTATTAGTTTTTAATAGTTATTTTTTCCAAGAAATGTAAAATATAAATATAGTGCATGCTATGTAAATTTAATTATTTTTTTGTTGACGTCGTAAATTCATTTCAATTTGTATATACATAGTTGCAATGGTACTAATAAACAAAATATATAAATAATGTGTGGAGTGGAGTGGACCGCACAATCCATGCAACATCGACCAGCAAATAATCGCTGTCTACGACTGGTGAAATTACGAGGCTCACATTTTGTGGGCCTTATTGCCTTTGGTAAGATCAAACTCATATCATAAAGTTATCATACAACCCTTCAATTCCGTTGCATTAGGAATAGCAGTAAGTCAAGACAAAGTAATATTGCTAATGTATCAAAATGTTGTATTCCACCAAGAATTATCCCCACGAATCTCCTCACCAGAGCTCCCGGTTTCATCTTTCCTTGGAAGAGTTCAACAATTCTCTTGGTGATTCTGCAGTAAATCTTTTGTGGCATGGCATTCCTATAGGAAGCGACTGAGAACTGAGAAGAAGTCAGACTTAATCAAAAACTTGTCAGGCTATTTCCAGGAGTTGTGATCAATTCTTGAACCAAGACTCTTATGATGTACACACAGGTACAAGGTTCCTGTGATACATAGGCCTAGCTTGGTCCGTTAGTTGATCTTGTTCCTTCAATATTCTTTTAAATTAGCTTGTAATTAACGTTTGAGGGGCTGATATAATGAATTTAGTGACTTCATTGTTATTCTATCAAGCTTTCAAAACAAATAAACATAACAACTTCAAGAAACCATTCAGAAATCATAGAAGATCAAGGACGAATTAAGTGAAATAAAATTAGAAGATCTCTCACATGAAAACACATTCTTATGCTTATGCAGAAGGAAGAAGAAAGAAGCTAATAACATCAACCAAACAATATCCATAATGGGTATCTTGTTTATCTTTTTTTTCTTTTTTTCCGTGGTTATAGAGGAAGATAAGAGAGCCTTCTTCGCCTATAATACACACTATATTCCGGTGGGGGGACTAAGTTGAATTTAAAACAGAGCAACCTGAACACAATGCATAGAAACCAGAATCTTGTGGGTGGCTGCAGCTGCTGACTGAGATGAGTCTATATCCAGTGATCACAGGAAATAGTCTGGTGTCCTTCTGGTAACATCTGGCTCTCCTCTCCTTGGTGCTGGTTCAAACTGCACTCACAGTTTTACATACTCTAGTTAGTAATGGCCACTCTTCTACACTAATGAATTAGCAGACAAGACATGTGGGTTTTGGGGAAATACCTGAATGAAGGTGTGGTTCCTGCAGTCATCGACCTCGAGAATGGAGGCCATGTTCCCACAACGGTAACAATAGTTTGGTGCACTGAAAATAGTAACCACTTTTTGCTCCTGTTGATAGGGAAAACAATAAAAGTGAGCAAATAATCTTTAAGCCTTGCAAAGCTGTACAAAGAAGGTTTAGTTGTATTATTACGTGAGCCCAGTTGTATCCATCCATAACCAACTGGTGAGCTCGAGCAATCAGCTTTAAGCTGTTTGTGTGATTGAACTGTTCGGATATATCCTATGAAAACAAATGAAAAAGATAAAAGTCAATTAACACTTGGTTTAAAAAGGAGAGAGATTCAGGACGGTTTCTGAGACTTAAGACTCGTAATTACCTGACCAAACGTATATCCGGCACCACGAGGAGAGATGCCCCAACCACATCTGTCATCAGGGTCAGACCATAATAAGTCACACATTGGCCCTTCATGGGGCACTTCTTGGACTCTATCAAAATTCCTTATGTTGTCAAGGGTCTCGATAGATGGAGACAATCCACCATGAAGGCAAAATATTTCTGACTCAACCTGCAATGGAATAACATAACGATTTGATGATACCCAAACACTTGTGTAAAAAACGCCATCTCCTTGGTCAGATAATCCCTACATGTAATCTTCCATATATAAAAGATCTTTCATTGATTGCATTTTTCAGAATGCTAACGTCTTGCAATTGATGTGACACTAGCAAAAGAAATACAACAGCACAGTACAAAAGCAATACTTTAGTTCAAAATAATATTGCCAGCACAAGACAAAGAACTCATCATCTATATTAAATGACTACGGGACTAGGATAGAGTAGACTCATGTGAATCCCACCAACAAAAAGAGGAGAAAGGTCAAAGATAAGATAGGTACGTACCAAGGCTGTCAGTGGGAAATAGTCGAAGAGGTCTGTAAAGATTTTCCAAACATTTGCGTTGCCATACCTGCAAAATAAAATAAGGTTTGTCAAAAAGATTGCCATCTATATCCAAATAATCAAATGTTCTAAGCAGAAAATCGGATGTGTAAGATAAGAAAGTATATACAAGTGATATTAGCAAGCAATCATAAGCCTGAAGGATTAGCAGAAACAGGGAGTAAAGAAAGAAGAGACAATTTTGGCACATTAAAAGAATTGAGGACCAGAGTAGTGCTAATGATAAAAAAGAATTACTTGCATGCAATTTTGGCACATCTACAAAATAAGGATTTTTCCAGAAGACTCACTTTCGCAGACATTCATCATAAAATCCATAAACCTGGGTTATCTGCCAGACAGAAGAAAAGAGGAAAAGCCTGTGTCAGATAAAAGAGTAGGATGATAGAAAAATTTTAACAAACAAAAATTGTATGTTGTAGACAAAAACCAAAATTTAGAAGAAAAATGTGTGTCAATCAAGATCTCAACAATGGAACAAGACATGAGGACACAATGTAGTCCTGTGTTTAACCTCAGAAAGTGAGCTTACAAGTGGATACAGAGTAATAAAAATATAAAGCAATAGTCTACCTGACGACTTTCATGGTTTCCCCTAAGAATCGTGATTCGCTGAGGATATCTCATCTTTAAGGCGACTAACAGCTGGAAAGAGAATACAAAAGAGAAATCGAATCAACATACTTCATATTTAGACCCAAAATATTTATACTGTAAAGAAAACATATCCATCATGCAAATGGTATATATTTACCAATATAAAAAGACAAGAACTGGCTTGCTGATATTAGCATATTCTTAGATTGAAAAAAAAGGAACTCTTAATAATTCATTAGCGTACCGTAACAGTTTCAACAGAATAATAACCACGGTCCACATAGTCTCCCATAAACAGATAATTGGTATCAGGGCACTGCAAAAAGAGAAAAAATGACTATTTTGTAAGACTTGTAGAGCTATTTACACATTGGTAAACAAAAATCAATACCAGAACCGAAAACT
This sequence comes from Cardamine occulta, assembly GCA_028015245.1. Classification (NCBI taxonomy): domain Eukaryota; kingdom Viridiplantae; phylum Streptophyta; class Magnoliopsida; order Brassicales; family Brassicaceae; genus Cardamine; species Cardamine occulta. Next base: position 2,257,987 of record CM051375.1, on the reverse strand, counting down.
TATAAGACTAGCATCTATTGTGATTCTCAGTAAATTATATAGATTTTACCATTCCCCCTATACGGAAAAGCTCTGCAAGATCATGGAACTGTCCATGAATATCACCGCAGATTGTCACAGGGCTTTTCACAGGCTGCATGCAGGAAAAAAGAAAGAGTTCATGGCTAGTAGCACAATCTACCATGCTGAAAATATCATCGACAAGTGTGGTGAAAGATTAAATCAACCAATGAGAGATGCAAGACCAAGAACTAACCTGAACGTTGCTTTCATCCATTAAGATCTCCTTGGCTTTCTCGCATAATGCCCTAACCTACAGAAAATTAAACAATACTACAATTTAACTTCCTAAAGAGATATGGAATTACCAGTAATAATCACTATCAAACACATGACATGGAAATGTATACTTAAAGAAATCAACTTGACACAAGCAGCAGACATGAAAATCAATTACATAAAGAAAGCCTATAAATATTAATCAGATTTTGCTGTGTTGCAATAACTGTTTTCATCCTTATACGTAATGCAGCTAACTGATGCGAAAAGATAAAAATTTACTCAAATCACTCATAGCAAGAAAACTTGACACATTCCGATTGGCAGAAGAACCCACATTACCAGGCACATAAAAACACGAGCTTAGATGTGTTCAGTTAATCACTCAATGCAGCCAAAATTCATCATCAAACGATAGAAGCAAAGCCAATTCTCCAACCAATAAAACTGCGGTGAAAATGAACACATACGTCAAGATCTAACATTTTCTGGAAGATGTTTCATTTGGATTAAAATCGAAAATCTCCAAATCAAATCCGATATTCTCATACCCGAAGAAAGTAAAAACAGCGACAAAAAATGAATACCATTCGACTCGGAAAAAAAAAACAGATCCAATCCAAGTCCATAGCAACAAAGCTAGGAAAACGTCAAAGGGAAAAGGAAAAGTTATCATTAAGGAGAAAGTCTCAGGCACCTGTTGCTCGGAGAGGGGCTTGCACTGCATGAGCTGCGAGATCTGCTCATTTAGATCAATGGTTGCGTCCGTCGGAATAGAATTCGCGCCCATTCTCGTTACTTCGTTCTCTCGTCCGATCCGGAAAACAGATCAGGAAGCAGGACTAGGTTTCCAAATTAGGGGCAGCCCTAACCCTAAATTGGATGGAATCTGCGTCTTCTTCGCTTTTCCCACTTTCTCTCTCTCTCTCTCTCTCTTTCTGTCTTCGCTTTGTGTGCAGTGAAAGAGGATCGGAAAATTTGAGATGGCGCGTGAGGAGGAGAGAAGCGAGTGGTTTGTAGCTTTCGAGTTCTTTTGTTGATATTACTATTGTACCCCTTTAAGGAGATCGCATTTGGTGGTTCAAAAACCGTTACCGGTTGAATGCTGAATTTTCCCTGGTTTAACTTAACCGGTTTCCGTTTATATGCTGAGAAGGTTTTGATTCCTTTGCCTGCGCTCCGCTTCATTTTAGTCTCTCTCTCTTTCCCTTTAGCTCTCTCTTCTCTCCGGCGTTTCATGATGACGACGAGATCTGATTCCGGTGAATGTACTGCAAAGGAGATAACTTTGATTTCTCGGGATGAATTTGCAGAAGACTCACTAAAGATCGTTTCTTTGCCGCCAGTAGAGAACGACGACTATGTTGAAGATATGATTAGCCCAAAGAAGCAAGTGAAGTCTTCGCCTTTTACTTCTGTTTCTGAGAAAGATAGAGAAATTATCCATTGTGATTCTGTTGAAGGTTCTTTCTCCGAAACGAGTTCGTTGGTTTTCAAAGAAACCGAGGCCATGAATGTGGAGTGTCCTGGAGTCATTGCTGTACTCGAAACTGGTTCTGCGATTCTTGAAGAGAATAAGGTTGATGTGATTAAGGAAATATCTGAGATTCCTAAAGAAGGCGATCAATTTGGAGATGATGTGCCCAAGATAGTCGAAGTTGTTCAGACTGATGGGTGCGTTGTTTCTAACTCTGAAATTCAAGGCTTTGATCAGGAAAGCTCTTTCCCTATGAAAGATAGTTTGAATTCTGAGAAGAAGGAACATGATTCTGATGTTCAGAGGTTTTTGGAGGCAGAGAAGAGAAGATTGTTGGCTGAAATCGAAGTTGGGACAATTTTCAAGAAGAAGGACGATGTAGACTCGCTCACTAGGGCTTCTGATTTCCATAAGATCGAAAATAATGGAAATGGCTCCAAAGATAAGCAGCATGAGAAGATGGGAAGAGTGAGAGTTAAGGATAATGCTATTGTTGGGAGATCTATGAAGATCGAATTGGTTGATGATACTGCGATGCTTGATGTTCTTTCTTACTACAAGAAAGGTAAAGATCATCCTCCTAAGAGACTAGGAATTTCACACACTGATAAGGATGCACCAAGAAAGCTTAAGAAAATTGGAGGAGACAAACTTATTGATGGTAGGGGAAATTCTTCTAACGTTGTTGAAAGGAATGCATCAACCAAAGTTTCTGAACTTGGTAACCATGGAGAAACGAATGGGAAGCAGTTGCAGATTATTTACTCTAGAAACCAAATGGAGTCGATGAGGTATGCCCACATTGCGAATCAGAAGAAACTTTGGAGTGACATGTATGCTAGGCTCCTACCTGAGCTGGTGACTGAGTACGAAGGTTTGGTTAGCTTAAAGAGTCTGAAGACTTCAAAGTCTAATCCGAAGGAGAGTGACATCAGCATTCTCGGTAACGCTCCACTTACTTTATTTATCACTTTATTGTCTTTCCATTGCCAGCATTTTGTGTTTTTGCCTGTTGTTGGTTGAACATATTGAGGAAAACTATAGGTCTAAGGAAAATATTTGATGCATTTGTGTGTGTATTTGTCTCCATGTATACTCAAATGGGTTTTCTTTGCCACGGTTTTATGGTGTTTTCCTTTTCAAATGGGGTCATCACAGACAAATCTAGTTGGATTAGTGTCCGGTGAGGACTGTTTCAGCTGTGGCTATTCCGAAGTATCTCTATTTTAACCAATTCGTTTAATCCTCTCTGGCCTCTTTGACGATTTTGATATCTGTTATTTCTGGTCCTGAGCTCTCATCTTGTTTCTAGATCTGATTTTCATTCTATCCTCGGCTCCAGTAACATTTCGTTTTGATAGGGGCCTTTTGTTTTCTTTCCCACAGGTCCCGTATCGGCTGTACCAAGGCGAAACCGTGTGAATGTCTTTGTACATTGAGCTGTGACTCTGAAGAAATCTGTCAAAGTCCATGTCCACCAATTTTTTGTTTTTCTAAGACACAATACAAGTTCCTTTTCTCAATTACATGAGCTGACACCTGATACATTCTTTCTGTATATAGATTCTTTGGTTCAGATTGTAAATGGGGCAGGGGAATACAGACGTTCTTTTGTTCAAAGTCTGTATGGCCATGATTCTTTGGCTAAAATTGTACATGTTCATTCATCTTCAATAAAATCAAAACTTTCGAAAGCTAAATCTTTTCTATGGCCTTAGTTCTTATCTGTTTCTAGGCAAGGTCGTTTTCGTTACTTACCCAATCACAGTGAAATTCCAAATTTGACTTCTTTTTCTTCATGAGAAAATTTAGGCACCAAAGAAAGAATAGAGGAATACACTGAAGATAATGATGATTACAATAGCATTTTGAGACCTGCATTTCAGGTGGATGGAGAACCTGATTTTAATTCTTGACTACCAGAAGATGGGCTTGACTAGTTAAGACGAGTCAGGTATATATCTTTGTTTCTCTGTTTCCATCTCTCTGTGTATCTTCTTTTCGGTATATTTGGTTAAAAGTTGTTTCGTCATTTTTAGGTGGGAGGCTAAGCGAATTCCAAATGTAAAAGTAGCCAAGATAGATGGAAGCAAGTACAGAACGAAAGAGCAAAGTGTTTACATGCCGCAAATTCCTGAAATCCCCAAATGTCCAGAGCACCTGTTACCGGTAGAGGAATGGGAGGACTCGTTGCTTTCCGACTTCGCCTGGTAAATTTACCTTCTAACTTGCATACTATCAGGGTTTTCTCTTAATGGACAAGAAATGAAGTAAATGTAATGGGTTTTTCACAGGCTGTATCGCAAAATGATAACAACTGCGGGGATGAGATACTGTCAAGTCAGTCTATAGAAAAGGTGCTCATGGAGATATTCAATAAGCATCTCCACATAGATAGTGATGAGTCATTTGGTGGAGTGGTTTCAGAGATACAAGGTATGGACTCAGTGACGCGGGTATAAAAGCTGAGAAAGCAGATATGTTTGGTTGAGAAGGAGAGCGGATTAGAGAGTAGTGACTGCAAATGGGTAGTAGCATTATGTGCATCAGTGGACACTCCTATGGATGCAGATACTTGTGCTTGTCTCAGGGCTCTTCTGAGGAAGTGTGCTAGTCTTCGTGTGTTAGAGCTTGAAGATGAACAAGTTATCACCATGGCAAATATGCTCATCACCATCACAGGCAGATACTTTGGCCAAATGGAATAAGAGAAGAAGTGAGTTGACAAGTGATGCTCTTACGTTGAATTTGTCATTGTTAAAGGACCAAATTGTTTTGATCTCGGTCGTTTAGTGAATGGTAACATTTATATTTAACACTGTTAATGAATGTTAAGATAATAAAACGACATAGTTTCAATGAATCGCAAAATTGTGTTAAAATTCCCAATTAGGAAGCAAAACGACGTAGTTTGCGAAGAAATTCAAAATTGTTGAAAATAATTAATTATCCATTTAATATTTTTTTATCTTCACCGACTTAGCATTTACCGACTTATTGCTAGATGGTTAATATTAAGAACAAAGCTCCCAATTTTAGTATGAGGTCATATAATTTTGCATGCTGCTGCACTAGTTCAAATACGGTAAAGTGTATATCATAAATACTCCCCAAAATAATTAGTATCTGGCCAGAGCCAGATATATCCCATCTCCGAGTTTTTGGGTGTGCGGTTTATGTCCATATAGCTCCGCCACAAAGAACAAAAATGGGACCACAGAGGAGATTGGAAATATATATCAGGTATACATCACCAAGTATAATTCGTTATCTTGAACCACAAACTGGTGATATGTTTACAGCACATTTTGCCGATTGCCATGTTAATGAAGATGAATTCCCAGAGTTAGGAGGAAGAATTAAATAAGTTCCAAAAGATATTACATGGTGTACATCGTCGTTGTTATACCTTGATCCCCCTACGAAACAACGTGAACTGGAAGTTCAAAAAGTTATACATTTACAAAATATGGCAAATCAATTACCAGATGCGTTCACTGATACAAAAAAAGGTGATAAAATCATATATATCCGCTGCGAATGTTCCATCAAGAATTAATGTTCCAGAAGAACAAAATGATGGAAAATAGTAAATGAACCTAAAGTCCAATTAAAAAAGGGGGCCAGTGGGATCAAAGGATAAAAATCCCCGAAAAAAAAAGAAATTAGGAAAAATGAATGAGACTGGTCCAAAAGAACCAAATACATCGAAAAGTTCTGAAGACGAAAATAAAAGTCTTGAAGACGAAACTGATTTGGAAAAACAAGAGATTTCCATCAACTATGCCCAAAATGGAAAATTATGGGCTAGAAATGAGATAGAAGATGATAATGGAATTTTCTAATTCTTTGTATCCAAAGAAATTGATTATGAAAGTGATGATCCAGATTCAAGGTCCATATTAGAATGTCAGAAAAGATCTGATTGGGAGAAATGGAAAATGACCATGAAAATTGAGTTAAACTCCTTCAATAAAAAAAAGGTTTTTGGACCTATCGTCACAACGCCCGAATATGTAAAATCCGTTGGATATAAATGAGTTTTTTTTAAAAAAAAATGAGAAAAATGAGGTAATAAGATACAAAGCCCGACTTTTTGCCCAAGGATTTTCTCAAATGCCGGAAATTGATTATGAAAAAACATATTCCCCGGTTATGGATGTAATTACTTTCAGATTTTTGATGAGTTTATCAGCATCCAAAAATCTAGAAATGCATCTAATAGATGTTGTGACTGCATATCTATATAGATCACTTGATAATGAGATATATATGAAAATTCCAGAAGGATTGAAAATGCCTGAAGCATTAAGCTCAAAAGCTAAAAAAATATGTTCAGTCAAATTACAACGATCACTTTATGGATTAAAGCAATCCGGACGCATATGGTATAATCGCTTAAGTGAATATTTGTTGAGTAAAGCATATACCAACAATGTGATATGCCCCTGTGTATTTATTAAGAAATATTTTTTTGGATTTGTGATCATCGCTGTATATGTGGATGACCTGAACATAATTAGAACTGAAAAAGAGATTGATGATGCAAGAACTCACATGAAAGAAGAGTTCGAAATGAAAGATCTGGGACAGACAAAATTTTGTCTTGGACTCCAGATCGAGCATCATCGAGATGAAATTTTCATACATCAATCAAATTATACGAAAAGGATCTTAAAACGCTTTTATATGGATAAAGTGACTCCTTTGAGTACTCCAATGGTCAATAGGTCACTTAATATTGATAAAGATCAATTTTGACCTTGTGAGGATAATGAACAAGTATTAGGTCATGAATTACCTTATATGAGCGCTATTGTGGGACTTATGTATCTTGCAAATAGTACCTGACCAGATATAACATTTGCTATGAATTTACGTGCAAGTTATAGTTCATCTTCCACGCGTAGACATTGGATGTAAAACATATTTTCGTTATCTTCAGGAAACAATTAACTTGAGATTGTTTTACCCTAGAAACTCCACTTTTTTTTAGCTGGTTTTGCAGATGTAGGCTATCTATCAGATCCACATAAAGCCCGATCGCAAACAGGATATGTCTTCACAGTTTGAGGTACTGCAATCTCTTGGCGTTCCCAAAAACAGACTTTGGTCGCTACTTCATCAAATTATGCAGAGACCATTGCACTTCATGAGGCATGTAGAGAATGTGTTTGGCTCAAATCCGACTAATCATATACGACAGTCAAGCGGAGTAGTCATTGATAAACAGCCAACAAAATTGTTCGAAGATAATGCCACATGTGTTGCCGAACTCAAAGAAGGCTATATCAAAAGCGACAGAACGAAGCATATTCCTCCAAAATTTTTCTCTTACATACGAGAACTTGAGAAGAATCAAGAAGTAGACATCCAATACATTCGTTCTACTGACAATGAAGCAGATTTATTCACGAAGGCGCTTCCCACTACAATGTTTAGAAAACATGTTCACAGTATCGGAATGCGTCATTTACGAGATTTATGAAAGAGAAACTATATCCAGCATTTCAAGGAGAGATTACGTCACTGTACTCTTTTTTTCTTGTCATGATTTTTATCCCACTTAATTTTTCCATGATAAAGTTTTTAACGAAACAATACCTAATATATCAATAATAATGGGTAATTAAGGAGAAGTGTTGAAAATAATTAATTATCCATTTAATACTTTTTACCGTCACGGACTTAGCATTTACCGACTTATCAACCATATATATATGCTTGTGTGCAAGTTGTATTAAGGCATGAAGTGAAAGTCAAAAAAGCAATACACTCCTCTTCTCCTTCACGTGTTACTCCTTCTTTCCATATTTATATACAAACACATATATATATATATATTATATAAACAAACATATATATTATATATCTCACCATATATTATTAGTAGTTTTATAACAAAAATTGATATATAAAAAAACCAAGCAAGTCGCCGACATACAATCCAGAACGATATCACCAAACCGACACGCAAGTTGGAAACAGAGTATAAATCCTATTGAGACGAAAGATTGATAAAAACGGGACGCAATCTCATAAGAAATTTTTGATAAGAGGACGAACAAGGAACAACAAAAAGTCAAATAAATCTCTCCACCTCTCTTTCTCAATTTGATTCTATCTCTCTGCGCAATACGTATCTCTCTATTTTCTCTGTCCGATCTCGAAAGGTAAACTCAATGGAATTTTAGGGTTTTACCGTTGATATCTTCGATTCTTCTTCTATCTCTGGGTTTTCGGCAGATTGATTTCGAGTTTGTATGTAGCTAGGGTTATATGCTCTTTTTTGCAAATTCTTTCCCTTTTTATTCCCTTTTGAGGTGAACATTGTTCTCCTGTTTGCGTGACTCTGTTGGCATTTGTGTTGTTTATATTCGTTTGATTATGCTCTTTTCCAAAGACTGGACTTTTCAATTCGTTCTGAGTTATTCTCCAAAGACTAAACTTTTCTTTCTTTAATTTAAAGTTATTCGGTTTCTAGCTTTTGAGGTTTGATGAGGCTTCGTTATTTAAAGCTGCTGCTATTACTATAAGCTTCGTGGAATGCTAACTGAAACCTATCTTTGATTTAACAGGATTTCTTATACCATTAAACAATTTTAAAGTAAAGAGAGCATCTGCGAGGATTTTATTTATTGATTTTGATATCTAAGGATTTGCAAGCTAGTTTTGGTTTTAGGGAGTCGTACATTTTAATTATGAGTGCATCATGGGCTGATGTGGCTGACTCAGAGAACACAGGCTCTGGGTCTTCTAGTCAGAATTCTCATCCCTCACGACCTGCTTATGTTCCTCCACATCTAAGAAAAAAGCAACCTACTTCTGAGCCTGTTGCTCCATTGCCAGCTAATGATCGTGTAGGTTATGGGGGTCCACCTTCTGCGTCTCGATGGACTTCTAGTGGTGGTGGTGGTGGTGGTGGGGGTGGTTATAGGGCTGATGCAGGTCGCTCTGGATACGGCTATGGTGGACGAGGTGGTGGTGGTTGGAACAATAGAAGTGGAGGTTGGGGTCGTAGGGAACGTGAAGTAAACCCCTTTGAGAATGATGATTCGGAACCAGAGCCAGCCTTTACTGAGCAGGATAATACGGTCATTAATTTTGATGCCTATGAAGATATTCCGATTGAGACCAGTGGGGATAATGTACCTCCTGCTGTTAACACATTCGCGGAGATTGATCTCGGGGAGGCGTTGAATCTAAATATCCGTAGATGCAAATATGTAAAGCCAACACCTGTACAGCGTCATGCGATCCCAATATTGCTTGGAGGGAGGGATTTGATGGCCTGTGCTCAGACAGGGTCTGGGAAGACAGCTGCTTTTTGCTTTCCAATAATTAGTGGAATAATGAAAGATCAGCATGTACAGAGACCACGTGGTTCACGAACGGTCTACCCTCTTGCTGTTATTCTCTCACCAACTAGGGAGTTGGCAAGTCAGGTTAGGCTTCTCTTCCCACGTTAAGATTCTATTTGCTTTGGTAGAAGTTAGCTTCTCATATCTCATTCTGTGATTTTGGCAGATACATGATGAGGCTAAAAAGTTCTCCTACCAAACTGGTGTGAAGGTTGTTGTTGCATATGGAGGAACACCTATTAACCAGCAGGTATTTAATGTGAAAATAGCTTCTTTTTTAATCTTGTGTGTTCAGCTTGTAGCTTCTGAGTTTTTCTTCATGCTTTTGTCACTGCTGTCTGATTTATGTGTTGTCTCTTAGGTTGATTGTTTTGGGTTTTGCAAACATGTTCTCTTGTAAGACTCCGCAACTTAGTTTTAAAATGTTTAGATTTGGAGTCGGCATTTTTTCTTTTTAGAAGAATTTATCAATATACGACATGCAGAAGCTTTAGTAGATTTCGTAGCTGTATGTGTTACTTAATCTGTTTTCAGACTTCAACTTGTTGATCATGCATAAATGTATGTCTCGTTGTTTGTGCAGCTTCGGGAACTTGAGAGAGGAGTCGATATTCTTGTGGCAACTCCTGGTCGATTAAATGATTTGCTCGAGAGAGCTAGAGTCTCAATGCAGATGATTAGATTTTTAGCTCTTGATGAGGCCGATAGGATGTTGGACATGGGTTTTGAACCACAAATTAGAAAGATTGTCGAACAAATGGACATGCCTCCACGAGGAGTTAGACAGACACTGTTGTTTAGTGCTACTTTTCCAAGAGAGATTCAGGTTTGTTTACTTGTTTGTAAATCACTTTTTCTTGATTCACTTTCTCATTATCCTTTCCTTGCTCCAAATTTCTTGTTTAAGTTCCTTTGCCATGTGTGTTGATTCGTGTATACCGTACTTATTCCTTGCAAACTGTCTGCTTGTTACATTTTCTATATTGGTCTTCAGTCGTACACCCTTTTGCTTACAGTTAAATTTCTGTGGTTCTCTGAAAAAGTAAGGGGTCAGAGAAAATGTCTAAAATTAACTGAAACTTTATGTGATGAACCTTTTATGGCAAGCTTTAGATTAATTAAATTGCATGCTTATGTTTCCTGTATGATTAGAAGATTGGCATATTTGTTTCTTGTGCAGAGACTCGCAGCTGACTTCCTAGCAAATTATATATTTTTGGCTGTGGGTAGAGTGGGTTCAAGTACTGATTTAATTGTCCAAAGGGTTGAGTTTGTTCTTGACTCTGACAAGAGAAGTCATCTCATGGACCTGCTTCACGCTCAGAGAGAGAATGGCATCCAAGGCAAGGTAAAAACTAATACTCCTATTTTGTTTACCTTGTTCATGGTTTATTATTACCAAAGTAGCTCTGGTCTTTTGTTATATTTCGAGATGCTCCATCACACTTCTGATGATTGTATTCTCTCCGTGATTGCAGCAAGCCCTGACCTTAGTTTTTGTGGAGACAAAGAAAGGAGCTGACTCTTTGGAAAATTGGTTATGCATCAATGGGTTTCCAGCCACCTCCATACACGGTGACAGAACACAGCAGGTTTGTTAATTAATTTGAAGCTGAAATTTTGCATGTTAATGCGGACATCAGAATCCAGTTGTGACAATTCAATATCGACACCAAAAAGATCTTGTGTAGGAATATAGTTCATTGCAGCTAAAGAAACTAGAGTCAAAATCTGAAGGAAACTGTTGAAATTAACTTTTTGGTCATCATTATCAAGAAGTGTTAGGATCTGTGTGACTAAGATATTGTGTTGCTATATATGCATTGCAGGAAAGAGAAGTGGCACTGAGGGCCTTCAAGAGTGGGAGAACACCGATTTTGGTTGCAACGGACGTAGCAGCACGAGGTCTCGACATTCCCCATGTGGCTCATGTTGTGAACTTCGATCTACCAAATGACATTGATGATTACGTCCACCGTATTGGAAGAACAGGACGTGCTGGGAAATCAGGACTAGCAACCGCCTTCTTCAACGATGGCAACACCTCATTGGCCAGACAGCTTACTGAACTGATGCAAGAAGCTAACCAGGAAGTCCCTGCTTGGCTCACACGGTATGCATCACGTTCCTCCTTTGGTGGTGGTAAGAACCGGAGGTCTGGTGGTCGGTTTGGTGGCCGTGACTTTAGAAGGGAAGGGTCTTTCAGTAGAGGAGGAGGTGGTGGTGGTAACAATTACTATGGCGGTGGTGGTGGAGGAGGCTATGGTGGAGGAGGAGGCTATGGTGGTGGATATGGCGGTGCTCCAAGTGGTGGATATGGCGGAGAAACTCCTAGTGCTTGGGACTAAACTCCAAATGTTTTTCTTTTTTTTTTCGTTATAACTTTTAACAATTTGTTTTTCTTCTACATTCACAAAGAGAGTATGTATTACCCTTTACACCTATGAGATTTCACTCAAGAGATGGATATATGCAAATGTTGCTGTTTTAGGTGTTTTGATCTTTTCGTAGGCTATTATTAGGGGATGCCCCTGCAAAAACAGACATAACGTTCTTGGTTTCTTATAACATTACTTCAATTGATAGTTTTGAAGACTAAGAGCATCTCTATTTTTTACTCCAAAATACTAAAATAGAGTTGATGTTATAAATCATTGTGGATTGTCAAACTCTAGTTCTGGCCCATCAGGCCCATATCCGATGAGATTTAAGACGGTTTATACTTTTCCTATTCCGAATAGGATTTACCTTTTATCTCTTGTATTGATTCCTATATAAAGGTTCTATTGGAACCTCATTATCAATAATATAACACACGAAATTCTCCCATAATTCTCTAGTTCTACAACACGTTATCAAGACGATAGTCTCTAAAACCCTAGCTAGCGTGATCTAAAACCCTAATCTCGCCGATCACAAAGCAACCGGATCAAAGCAAAGCAAAGAAGACTCTTGAAACCATCAATCTTACTTCACTCTGAGACTCGGTTCCCCAATACATGGTAACGGGTTGTGAAAAGATTGATTGAGTGTATTTCTTGAGGAAGATATCCTGGTTCGTGATTTCCACTTCAAACCGAATCTCTAAGGTAAGTTCTAAAACCCTAGAACATATATAACCATGAAATCGGTAAACCCTAATTAAATTAGGAAATCTCCAAAACCCTAAAAGATGATCTATATTCGGATATATGTTCCGATGCTCGGTTGTTCCGCTTAACTGAAGTCATGTGTTCGGATGTATGATCCATTGTTCCGATAAAAACCCTAATTATATAAAGCATGTTCGGTTTTTCATGTTCAATATTAATTGTATGATTGCTTGGAGTGTCTAAAGACACGGATATTCTTTGTGATTAATTATTATTTGTTTGTTGATATTCACGATGAGGTTATGAATTTGGTTAAATAATTATGAAACCCTAATTAATATGGATATTGCACATATATGTATAAACCCTAATTGATCCACATATGATTGTTTGTTTGATTGATAAATTTGATTGCATGATTAATTATCATAAATTAAAATCCGATCAAAGCACATAGATATGTTAAGATCTTGCATGAAACTTCGATCATATAATTTTGCTAGATTATTATCGCATGAATTTATTTTACATAACCTTGCTATTTTGTTAAATCGGTTGCATGATAATAATTGTCACAAATTAAAATCTGATCAATATATAAATATTTAAGCTGCATGAGAACCTTGCATGATAATTTGAACTTGTATTTTGAGCATGCTAGGTTGCTAGAATATTATCACGTAAATTGTTTTACACCATGCATGAATATTAAAATTTTGTGATACTTAAGAGAATATGATGCATAATTTCAGATGTCGAATATCCAAAACTTGGAATTTGCTGCCCTTACCTCTCTGGGAGATAACTATCTACAATGGGCATTGGATATTAAGATCACTCTAAAGTCTAAAGGACTTGGCGAATGTATCGTTGAGAATAATAATGAGAATGAAAGAAATCGATACATGGCAATTATGATAATTCACCATCATCTTGTTGAGAGTCTCAAAGATCAATACTTGACAATTGAAAATCCTCTTGACCTTTGGAACGAGTTGAAAACAAGATATGATCACCATAGAACGGTGATATTACCAAAGGCAATGTATGAATGGAGGAATCTAAGGTTCCAGGATTTTAAATCCGTGGATGAGTATAACTCGGCCCTATTTAAGATTGTCTCTAAATTGAAGTTGTGTGGTGAGAAAATAACTGAAGAAGAGATGCTTGAAAAGACATACTCTACATTCCACACAAATAACGTATTGTTACAACAACAATATCGTGGAAAGGGTTTCGAGACATATGCAAGTTTGATCTCTTGTTTATTGCTAACTGAGCAAAACAATGAGTTATTGATGAGAAATAGTGAAATGAGACCTCCCGGATCAACCCCACTCCCTGAAGCCTTTACGGCCGCTGAAGAAAAGAAAGAAACAAACCATGTCCATAAAGAGTTTAATGGCCGAGGTAGAGGCCGAGGCCGTGGACGTGAAAGATGGCAAGGAGGACGTGGCCGCAGCTACAGTCCCTATGGCCGAGGACAAGGCAGAGGCCGAGGGTCGCAATTTTTCTCAGCCACAAAACTCGGCCAACAAGCATGGATGCCATAGGTGTGGAATGGGGAATCATTGGGCCAAAACATGTAGAACTCCCAAGTATTTGATTGACCTCTATCAAGAGAGTATTAAAGGGAAGAATCCAGAAGCAAATTTGGTCCATCAAGATCATGAAAATGATTTTGATCATGAGCAAGATGATCTAATGCAATATGAGACTTCAGATTGTCTAAAAGAATAAGGTTGATCTCGACATTTAGTTTCTATGTTTGGTTTTGGTGTTTTTATTTGCTTGAATTTATGTTCTTGAATTTATTTGTTATTGCTATTATTTTGGATTTATTTAATTTAATGAAAGGATATTGTTTTAAGTCTCTAAAATATGATTATTGATTTTGAAGAATGAGTGATGACAAGGATATTTTCGTGGTGGATAGTGGATCAAGCCACACGATTCTAAGAGACAAAAGATATTTCATAAATCTCACACTCAAAAGTGCCAATATATGTACCATAGCGGGTATGGCTAATTTAATAGAAGGATATGGTCAAGCAAACATATTATTACCTAAGGGTACACATCTAAAAATAAGTGATGCACTATACTCACCGAGCTCAAAGAGGAGCCTATTGAGTTTTAAAGACATTCGAATGAATGATTTGCATATTGAAACTAAGGGCGAAGGGAATAAAGAATTCCTTATAATATTTGAACTCGCCAATGGCCATAAGAAAATCCTAGAAACCATACCTGCCATATCTACAGGTCTTTATTGTGCTAAGATAAATATGATAGAAGCAAATGCCACGGTAAACAAAGTGGTTTCCGAAAATTTCACTCTATGGCATAACCGGCCATCCCGGTTCTAACATGATGCAAAATTGTTATTACATACACATGGGCACACATTCAAAGAAAGAAGAGTTATCCCAAATAATCTCACGTGTGAAGCATGTTCACTAGGGAAACTCATAGTCAGGCCATCACCAGTAAAAGTGAATAAGGAAACATTGAATTTTCTGGAAAGAATACAAGGTGACATCTGTGGACCAATTCACCCACCTTGTGGGACGTTTAGATATTTTATGGTACTTATTGATGCATCCACGAGATAGTCACACGTATGTCTATTATCAACTCGAAATTTGGCATTTGCGAGATTACTTGCTCAAATAATTCGTCTAAGAGCACATTTTCCAGATTTTCCTTTAAAGACTATACGTCTAGATAATGCTGGTGAATTCACGTCCCAAGCGTTTAATGATTATTGTATGTCCAAGGGGGCAAGTGTAGAACATTCTGTGGCACATGTACATACACAAAATGGATTGGCCGAATCATTTATCAAACGCATTCAACTAATTGTGAGGCCATTACTAATGAGATCAAAACTCCCGGTCTCAGCTTGGGGACATGCAGTTTTACATGCAGCTGAACTAATTTGCATCAGGCCATCTAGTGAACACAAATATTCCCCATCACAATTGCTAACGGGTCATGAGCCAGACATATCCCATCTTAAGACATTTGGATGTGCCATATATGTACCAATTACTCCACCACAGAGAAGTAAGATGGGACCTCAAAGGAGGATGGGGATATATGTTGGATATGATTCTCCCACCATAGTTAAGTACCTTGAGCCAACCACGGGTGATCTATTTAAGGCCAGGTATGCGGATTGTCAATTTGACGAATCCAACTATCCAACATTAGGAGGAGATAATAACAGACTGGTAAAGGAAATTACATGGAATCAAACATCCTTAACATGGCAAGATCCTCGGACTAAAGAATGTGAAATAGAAGTCCAAAAGATTATACATTTACAAAAGCTAGCTAATCAATTGCCAGATTCATTTGCTGACTCGAAGAGAGTAACAAAGTCATATATACCAGCTGTTAATGCACCAATAAGAATTGATGTACAAGAGGGACACAATCAAGTTGCTACAGAATCTAAAGCGCGCTTAAAGAGAGGTAGACCATTAGGTTCCAAGGATAAGAACACTCGGAAATCAAAGAAAGGTGCAATGGGAGAATCCGAGGTTATTGGAACCCTAGACATGAATGAACCAAAGGAACCAAACATTGATACTCGGGACGCCGAGATTCAAGGTCCTGAAGTTCTTGACAATAATGAGATCTCAATAAATTATGTCATGTCTGGAAAACAATGGAATAGAAAGAATGTCGATATTGATGAAATATTTGCATACAAGGTAGCACTTGACATTATGGATATAAGCGAGGATCTAGAACCCACGTCAATATTAGAATGCACTCAGAGAAAAGATTGGATTAAATGGAAAGAATCTATAAACGTGGAGTTAAATTCATTAAGGAAGAGGAATGTATTTGGTCCTATAATCCGGACACCTCTTGATATTAAACCAGTTGGACATAAATGGGTCTTTGTGAGGAAAATGAATGAAAATAATGAAATCGTGAGACATAAAGCACGGCTTGTTGCACAAGGATTCACGCAAAGACCAGGAATAGATTATGAGGAGACATACTCCCCTGTGGTGGATGCTACAACATTTAGATTCCTAATAAGTCTGGCCATAAGAGAAATTTGGATATGCGGTTAATGGATGTTATAACCGCATACTTATATGGTCCACTGGATAATGAAATATATATGAAAGTCCCAGAGGGAATTGAGCTCAAAGATAAAGAAAGTTCTCGAGAACAACATTGTATAAAGTTGAACAAAAGTCTTTATGGATTAAAACAATCAGGTCGAATGTGGTATAATAGACTAAGTGAATATCTAGTCAAAAAGGGCTATAAGAACAACCCCATAAATCCGTGTGTATTCATAAAGAAATTTACTAAGGGGTTTGTAATCATCGCGGTGTATGTAGACGACCTGAATATCCTAGGAACCTCTGAAGAAATTTCCCAAACAGTCGAATATCTAAAGAAAGAATTCGAGGTGAAAGATTTAGGAAAAACAAGATTTTGTTTGGGGTTACAACTTGAGTACATGAATAATGGAATCCTTGTGCATCAAATGGCATATACAGAGAAAGTACTCAAGAGATTTAATATGGACCAATCTCACCCATTGTCTAGCCCCATGGTTGTGAGATCCCTTGACTTGGATAAAGATCTATTCGGTCCAAAGAAGGATGATGAAGACGTCCTTGGTCCCGAAGTGCCATATCTAAGTGCCATAGGAGCTTTGATGTATTTGGCGAGCCACACTAGGCCAGATATATGTTTTGCCGTGAATTTATTATCAAGATTTAGCTCATGTCCGACCCAAAGGCACTGGAACGGGATTAAACATATACTTCGTTACCTACAAGGAACGAAAGATTTGGGATTATTTTATACTAACCATAACAAAAATGGTTTGATTGGTTTTGCGGATGCAGGTTACCTCTCGGATCCACACAATGCTAAATCCCAAACGGGATATGTTTTTACTCACGGTGGTACGGCTATATCTTGGCGATCCATGAAGCAAACTCTTGTTGTTACATCGTCCAACCATGCCGAAATCTTGGCGATACATGAAGCTAGCCATGAATATGTTTGGTTGAGATCAATGACTCAACATATTAAAGTGGATTGTGGAATGACCGAAGGAAAGGAGGAACCAACCATATTGTACGAGGATAATGCAGCATGCATAGCACAACTCAAAGATGGATATATTAAGGGAGACAGGACGAAACATATTTTGCCAAAATTCTTCTTCACGCATGATCTACAAAAAGATGGAGAAGTACAAGTTCTACAAGTTCGTTCAAGTGAAAATTCAGCAGATCTATTTACAAAGTCTCTACCAACCTCGACATTCAAGAAGCTAATACATCAGATTGGAATACGAAGATTGAAAGACATTCAGTGATGTTCGGAACAGGGGGAGTAATGCGTGTTGTACTCTTTTTCCTTATCTCGGTTTTGTCCCAACTGGGTTTTCCGAGAAAGGTTTTAATGAGGCAACATCCAAAGCGTATTACGACCTCTTAGAGTTATGACATCCAAGGGGGAGTGTTATAAATCATTTTGGATTGTCAAACTCTAGTTCTGGCCCATCAGGCCCATATCCGATGAGACTTAAGACGGTTTATATTTTTTCTATTCCGAATAGGATTTACTTTTTATCTCTTGTATTGATTCCTATATAAAAGTTCTATTGGAACCTCATTATCGATAATACAACACACGAAATTCCCCCATAATTCTCTCTAGTTTACAACAGTTGAGTTTTACTTCAATGTATTACTCTATTTTCTAATCCAAAACAAGAATAATCTAATTCTATTTTATTGTTATTTCAATTTTTACCTTTTATTTATAGAATTTAAAAATTGAGTCCACTTATTTTATTTCCGCAAAACTTGTATAATTTTATGATTTGGTTTTGGATAATAAGATCTAAATAAAATTACATTACATCATATGAAATATATAACAGAATTTTGTTTACTCACGTTGTTAAGAGATTAACAATATCTTTATGTCATTTCTAACTTTCTCATTAACAAAGTCATTCTTGTCACTCAACCTTTTTTTGCATACACATCAATCCCAAACTTCCACGTTGCTACTCATGCAAATATTGATGGAGCTCCGTTGATAAATAATAATTGAAAATTTTAAAATATGATTCCAAAGTCAAAATTTTCTAAAGTTGTTTAGAAAAAGAAATATGTTAAGACTATCTTCCAAACTATGCATAAAACAAATGAAACTATGTATAAAACAAAGTTGCTCCATCAAGATGATGATTTGGTTGAGAGATTCATAAATCTGATTTTGAGTCTGATGATGGGGAAGAAGTTGATGTTGAATTTGAGTCTGATGATTATCCTTTAAGGGGATTAGGTGAAGAGAAATGCAATAAGAATCTTCGTTAAAGTACTTATTTTTATAAAATTCAGACTTGT
>CM051375.1:2214271-2239271 GCA_028015245.1 Cardamine occulta | reverse complement strand
TGCTTTTTTATTTTATTTTTGAGAACTTGCGCTTCCATTCAGACTTGTTGCTTCTTTATTTTTGAGAGCGTGCGCTTCAATTCCTTTTAAATTTGGAATAATTAGTTTTTGATTTTTTCATCTATTAAATTAACAATTATAAACTATAAAGTAACTAATAATATATACATATTATATATATAATTATATATATATTAAAACCATATATATACGGCTGCCTAGACCGATTTTTATTTTTGAAGAACTTGCGCTTCAGTTCAGATTTGTTGCTTCTTTATTTTTTGAGAATTTTTGTTTCGTTTCCTTTTAAATTTGGAATTATTAGTTTTGACTTTTTCATCTATTAAATTAACAATTATAAACTATAAAATAACTAATAATATATACATATTATATATATATATGACCGCTTTTTGAACATTTGTATTGTTCCTACGGTAATTTACTTTTATGAATCTATGATAATTATTTTTAATTGCTCACAACAAATGTTGTTGACAAAACTGCCTATTAAAAGAACAAACTGAGAATTTATACATGGTCAAAATGACAGGCTGTTTAAATCGTTTCAGAATAGTTCGCAAAATATGGTACCACAGAAACTGAAGTGAAGGACATATATGTTGCAACTATGGTAGGTATGAGCACATCGGCCAAAGATGACTGTTTTTATCTACTCTTCATAAGGCAATCATTTACACTCCCAGATTGATACACATTCTATTTTTACAACCATACTACCTAATCTTTTTACATTTCAGGGACTAGAGGAAAGTGTTAAATCTTTTCAAGAGTGCCAGAAACAGATCCGCATTGAAGCATACCAGATTGCTAGTTACAAAAACATATCATGCCAACGGAGGATATAAAAGAGAATTAGGTGAAGAGGAGTGCAATAAGAATCTTCGTTAGAGTACTTATTTTTATAAAATTTAGACTTGTTACTTCTTTATTTTTGAGAACTTGTGTTTCAATTCATACTTGGTGCTTCTTTATTTTTGAGAGTTTGTGTTTCGTTTCCTTTTTAATTTGGAATAATTAGTTTTTAACTTTTTATCTATTAAATTAACAATTATCTTATTATATAAATTCGACACGTGTCAAAATTATACTTCACGAGATCCTGACATGTGTCACAAAGAATTCAGATTTTGCTACGTGTCATATTCATAAATACAATTATTAAAAAATATATACAGAAAGAAATAATTTTAAAAAGAAAAAAACCAATAATTTATTAATTTATCTAATCAATAATTAAAATTAAAAAATAAATTAAAAAATATAGAAACAAAAAATAAAATAAATAATTTTAAAATAAAATAAAAAAGAAACCAAGATTTTTTTAATTTATCTAATCAATAGTTAAAATTAAGAAATAATTTTAAAAAATCTAAAAACGAAAATAAAACTAATAAAATATAGAAATAATTTTAAGAGGAGAAAAGAAAACCAACAATTTGTTAATTTATCTAATCAATAAATAAAATCAAGAAATAAGTTTAAAAATAAAAAATAAAACCAAATTTTTTTTTAATTTATCTAATCAATAATTAAAATCAAGAAATAATTTTAAAACAAATACAAAAACGAAAATAAAACCTAAAATCATATCTTAAGGAAAAACAATAAACAAGAGTTTGTTAATTTATCTAATCAAAGAAAAACAGAAACCAATAATTTGTTAATTTCTCTAATCAATAATTAAAATTAAGAATTAAGTTTTAAAAAAAAATCTAAAGACAAAAATAAAAGAAATAGTTTTAAAAGAAAAAAACCCAATAATTTGTTAATTTCTCTAATCAATAATTAAAATTAAAAAATAATTTTAAACTAAATATGATAAAGAAAATAAAACTAATGAAAATATAGAAATAATTTTAAAAGAAAAAAAAGAAAACCAAGATTTGGTAATTTATCTAATCAATAATTAAAATTAAGAAATAATTTTAAAAGGAAAAAGGAAAAAATGAAACCAAGAATTTTGTTAATTTATCTAATCAATAATTAAAATCAAGAAATCATACAAAAAATAAATAAACCTAAAACCCTATCTTAAGGGAAAGAATTTAAACAAGAAATTATCAATTTATCTAATCAATAATTAAAATTAAGAAATAATTTTAAAAGAAAAAAGGAAACCAACAAAATTATTAATTTATCTTATCTTATTATATAAACCTTGGTTGTAGGATGAACAAAATTGATTTAGTATAATCCAATTTAATTCTTTATTCTAATTGGTTAAGTATTAAATAAATTTTAGGAGATGATCTAATATGTAGAATGTTAGGAGCATTTAATGATATTCAAGACCGACTGTTAAAATTTTTTGTCGGGTTTATCAATAAGAGTTACATATAATTGACATAAGATAGAAAATTGGTTAGAAAAATGCATGATATTCTCGATGTACGAAATGAATAAACAACACCTCTTTTGGACATGAAAGTTGAAGGAAATTATTTTTCTCCATAGAGGAAAAAAGTGTGTAAATGATTTCTCTCAAAGGAAGAAAGCAAAAATTGTTCTTTAACAAAGAAAATAAATCCAAAACGAGGCGAAAATACATTTTGAGAGAGTTGCTCATGCTGAGTCAGTTCTCATACACTTATCTAGATCTAGCTAGAGGAGGGAGCAAGTCGATGGGACTTCAGTTGGAGATTGAAAATGATGGTGGATAAGAATCTGATAACATAAAAGAAAAAAAGCCATGAAAACCAAACATCTTAAGGTATAAGGCCCAAGATAAGAATAAAATTGAGAGCTGGTGACGGAAAAGTGGAGGTAGAAAATGTTGTTGGAAAACGCCGTGATGTAAGGAATAGTAAAAGATTCCAGAAAAATGAAGCTGCGAGAGAGAAAAGATATTATCTTGGGAACCAAGATACAATCTCAACAAGAGGATATCAGATTGGATAATTAATATCTTGCGAGAACGTCTTATTTAGATATGAGTGAGAACATAGGCACCGGTCACTGGATTTTTTTTTACATCTCATACTAGGTCTGAACATTAGGGTTGGTTCATGTCTCTCGGATTTTTGGGTTTAGAGGCCTATGATCCATTTGGTTTGGTTTGGTTTGGTTCCATCTGCATTCGAGTCAAGTTTGGATACATGAAATAAAAAATAAATATTAAAATTTGATTAAATTTGAATAAAATTTGGTTAAATTTTCACAAATATAATTTAAAACTTTCAAATATTTTTTCATTTTGCCTATGTTGGTTATTTTGATCTAAGAATAATTGATATTTTTTTGTTTATAATTATAAGGTATATAATTGAGTTATATCAAGTTTATATATTATTAATGGTTTTGAATATATAGTTGTATTTCGAATATTTCATGTATCTATTCAGTTCTCGGTTTAGTTTGGGTTTAGTTCTTCAAATAGAGAAGTTTATGATCCTTTCGGATTTTTGTCGGGTCAGATTCGGTTTAATTTTTTGGTTTCTGATATTTTTAAAATACATATTTCACATGCTGACCGAAAAAACAAAGGACAAGATGGACTAAATGGTTATGGTATATATTTTTAATATGTTAATAATAAAATAATAATATAGAAATTAATTTATTCATGTAGAATATGTTAATAACCAACTTTTTTTTGAAATATGATTTCTATTTTTCTCCCTAAATTTATTTTTATAAGATAAATCATTAATCACATATATTTACTTTAGTAATTAATTTATTTAAATTTAATTTATTTTAATATTAATAATATAAAGTAACTAATAATATATACATATTATATAGTGGACTAAGCAACTCGCTTTCATTCTTGCTCCATAACAAAGAAAAAACTTTAGATCGGGTGTCTACTGAATTCAAACAAGACCCAGTGTGAGTGTTCCAGAACTTAATGGTCCCATCTTCATCTCCAGCACCACCAGTTGCAAGCAATTTTGCTTGGAAAGGGCACCAGGCAAGAGCTGTAACAATTATAAATTCACAGCTTTTGTGTTTCCAAATTTGTTTATCATGTTCTTGGTTTCTTATAACACGGAGTTTACTTGATAGTTTTTGAAGACTATATAAACAGATTGCTGAAATGGTCAACGTCTTACAAATCATACTTCTTTTCTTTTTTTTCTCCTACTGAGGATCAAAAAGGGTTAACATGGACAAAAAGAATTTCCCAAATTCTAACTCCAAAATGATCAATAACTCTGGTTTCTCAAATGAAGAGGTTTTTGTATAAGAGGGTCTAATATCATCTAGCAGTCATATCCTATTTATGAGTAGGTATGTAACTAAATTGAGCTAAGAGTGCAATGTGGCTAGAAGGCCACTGTGGAGATGGGAGAGCTTTGTTTTTCACCACTTCCTTTTTTTCCACCAGTTCCAATAAGCTTTCAACTCTCAAACTTTTCGCTGAAATAACAGAAAAAAGAAAACACTAGTTACTTCTGAGAAAAGCTTCTGAAGAAAACTTAGATATAATATGTAATCAAACAAACCTGTATAGAATATGTAATCATTACAGCCTCTGAAATCCTTGGTAAATTTTGTAAACATCGGTTCCTTTGAACTAGAATTTACCTGCATTTTGTGTCTAGCAAGCATTGCATCCATTTGAAAGATCCAAAACGCCGAGTATGCACTCACCTATTTGGTACATTCAATCTCTTTTTCTTAGTCATAGGTCCCACAAATAAGAGAGGGAAGAGCTACAAAACGATAATCACTTGAAGGAACATGTTACCAGAGGCAAATCATGAGCCAACTCTTCCAGAGGTTGCAAGATTCCGTAACGGTCAACCTTCAAATCCTGGTGTGATGGGTTGACCTTCCCCAATATAACAAGCAAATGAGGAGCACTGAAACGAAATTTGCAAAGGGCAGATCAGTAATCATAAACATTTTATGTATTTGGTTCAAAATAGGTAAGTAAGTCAGCCAGACCTCTCAGGAATCATGTTGAAATCGCCACACATAATCATAGGAATACCATTGGCACTTTTACCAATTGCTGCCATCCCTTTCAATAATGTGTGAACATGCCAGAGCATCACATCCTTCAAATCTTGTTTGACTTCTAAATGCGTGTTTGCCTGAGTTCCAACAAATCAGATAAAAAAAAAGCAAACTAATCAGTTTATTCATGCAACGAAAAAGAAAAGCAGATAACACAGCATGAAGAGAAGAAACTCACCACACAGATTAGCTGGCGCTTCTCAGAAGGATTAACAAATTCTAGAACAACTAGCAACGCAATGTTATTCTAGATCATAAAAAAGCTGGAATTAGTTATAACAACAACAGTGATTCAAAAATGTAAATGCATCCCAAAGTACAGTACCTGAATTAGTCGTTCAGAAACAAGGGGGTCAACATTGACAAAATTCTGAGCAATCTTGTCGAATTCAATCTGGATTCCACAGTTCATAGATTAGCATGAGCGCCTAAAAATATAAGGAGTTGGTAACATATGTAAAAAGATACTAACACAATATTCCTTGACAAACGAAAATCTCTTCTGTCTGAAGAATGTTGCACAGCCATCAAGCTTGCTAGTCCTCCTCTGGTAACGAAAATTATATCCAAGCTTTTTCAGTTCAGGAGCGAAGAAATCGTCCAAATGGCTATTTTGTACCTGCCAGAGCATAAAAAAGGAGTCAATAAAAGACTTATCTAAGAAATATGTACAGAAGGAAACTATATCTAAGAAATATGTACAAACGACATACTTCTTGCAGGCAAACCACATCTGCATTATAACCAACAATCTCTTGTAGCAAGTTATGTTTACGGTATGTCCAAGTACGAGCCCATGGTTGGCAGTAACCATACTGTTTGTCACTGGCAGAGGTATCAGACAGAATATTATATGTAAGGACAGTGAATGGTTCTGACTTCCCTGCCACATCATCTCTTATAAAAGGGACCAATTTACGCGGAAATGGTGTAGGGAATGGAACAACACGAGGAGTGGAGATTGTAGTGCTTCGTCCCAAATCCTTTTTAGTCTCTGCACAGATCACAGCACACTCAAGCCTCAAAACGTAGCCTACATCTTCAGTTGTTGGTGTGTATGTTCTACTCTCCCCGACTTTCCATATCTGAGGACAAAATGGTGGGCTTGCCTCTCCCATTTCTTTTTCTTTTTCGACATATACTTTTGGTTTCTCATGTGTAGCCTTATGTGATGGCCACGCATCTTGAAAGCACTTTGAAGAACAATGGTAGCTTTTGGCAACTAAACCTTTACGCGCTCCACAGTCTGTACATTGGATAGTGGCTGGTTCTGAAGGATGAACATAACAAGGTATAGTTTTCGTATCATTCTCCACGCGATACCTGCACATGTCAAATCAAATCAGAATACATAAAACAAAGATTCCAACTTTAACGAAGAACAAAAAAGATTCAATCTTTATACCATGTGTAACGCAAGAATTGACCGTCAATCATAGCTGAGACCAGCACATCGGCGGTGGACACGGTGTTACTCATCAGACTCACACGCATCTTCGGCGTTAGTTCACAGCCCACGATCGGTACCTCCGAGTCTAATTCCAAATCGATCACGCTCAACATTTTTCTTTTTCCTTAGACCCTGTAATTCATCGCAGCACTGTAACTAATACTTCTTCCGAAATCAAAGAATCGAAACAAGCCTATAAGAAACGAAGCATGGAGGAAACAATGTGTAATTGCAATCCCCAAAATCGCCTGATTCCTGAAACCTCTTAAAACCCTAAATTCTCGCCTATCGTAACTAAAAACCGACTCGATAATCCAAAATACAGGAGATGAAAAAGATTAGACGAAGAAAGAGAGAAGAAGCAGAGAGATCGTTACTTGAAAGCAAAGCTCGATGTGAGTATCGGAGGAAGAAAGGTGAATTGTTCGCCGTGAAAAGGAAGAAAACGAAGCTTTCCGATAAGAAAAATTTGTGATTTTATACTCTCAGAGAAGTCTTCTGAATCAGTGATATTAGTTTTCTTTCTCAGAGAAGCGTTCTCTTATTTGACACAATCGAAAGGTTTTTGGCGCATTATTCCTTTTTTGTTTTTTGTTTTTTTTTGGGGTCAAGTTTTAGGCGCATTTATTCACTTTCCAATTTAAAGCAAAGTCAAGTTCTTTTCACGTTCAATTTCTAGTCTTATTCTCGATATTAACAAATTTTATAAATTGGTTTTCAATTAAAAAAATAAAAAAATTACACTAAAAATTAGATAAAATAATTACTCAAAGCTTATTTTAAAAATCATCCAAAACAAGAAATTCAAGAAAATAACATTTTAGTCATAAAGAAGAAATGAAGAAAAAATAACATTTTAGTCAAATTTTACTGGTTACATATTTTCTTTATAGTATTATATTAAAATAGTACAATTTTTCTGAAAGAAAAAGAAAAAAAAAAAGGAAGATGAAAATGAAAATGAAATGACATGAGAGATAAGTTAATAAGGTAAATTTTGGAGTGTTGAATGATTCACAGTATGATAGCAATTAGCAAATACGGGTTTCAGAATTCTGTTAAGTTTGTTATTTCTCTTCACATGTGCCAATTGAACAAGACTAATAATTTTATTCACCTCAAAGCAAATTAAAGAGCTTCTGATAAACTATTTTCAGTTGTTGGTGTGGTGTGTATGTTCTACTCGACAAAATGGTGGGCTTGCGTCTCCCGTTTCTTTTTCTTTTTTCGGCTAATATTTTTGGTTTCTTTTTCTTGAATCGCTTACTATGGAGCCTATTATAATTGAAAATGTAGATATATCATCAAGTGGTGCAGAAAGTTTGGTAGTCACGGTGCACCACTTCCCCTTGATCATTTGTCCTTTAACTCCTCGAGCGTTTGTCTTACCTTCCCAAGGATCAGTCGCAGAAGCGTCCTTGTCCCGTCAACATGAGGATTCTTTTAGTTTTGGGCTACGTCCCATAAGTACTGGATCAATGTTTGATGTTCCTCCTGGTACAACTCTTAACACACATTTTCTTTATTAGCTGGCTCTTAAGGTAAATTAACAATCTTTTGTCCATTTCACATTTTTCCTGAGTTATATATACCTTTTTTGTTTTTCATTCACTCAAACCACATTACTTGCTGGTTTTAGATAGATCATGTGCCAGACCATGTCAGAAGAATCAAATCAAATATGTATTCCGTGATGTTTCTTCCTCAAGCATGGTTGAAGCTGAAACTTTTCTTCAATTGTTGGCTGAGTAATTTGTTAGAATTATGAGATCAGTCTTGTTCAGTTGGCACATGTGAACGGATTGTGTTAATGAGCTATGTAGTTAAAAATTTGTTAGAAACGTATTTTAAAATAATATTAGCTAAACACGTGAACTGAATAGAGAAATAACATCCAGAACTAACTTACCAAATATTTTATTTTTGCAGTTCTATGATCTCCTAAATATTGTTGAGCCTAATGGTCTCCCTTCTGAGAAGAATCCCTACCTTTTCAATGGCGACTTTGTGGACAGAGGCTCATTTTTGCAGACTTTTGTGCCTTTTGTCTCATGTTGTAAGAGGGGTATTTGACCATTCATAATTTTACATGAAAATCTTGTGAATTACACAAACAAAAGAGTGACCAAATGACCCCCAAAACTCTGTACTTGAATATCAAGAATCTAAGGATGATTTTCTTAATCTTCTTGTCTGCATCTTAGACCTTGGATTCTTTATGAAGTAAGTTTGATTTAAATATCCAGACGAAGACAGCTCTTGCAACAGTGATTCTCTTGTAGATTTTTCAGTTTTTTTTTTCCCTCTGATTTGAGTTTTTTGTAGAAACGGTGAGCTATTTAAATACAGTCTAAAAAGAAAGCTATAAATACTATTCTCTACATGAGCTCTGTTTCAGATCAAAATACTGCAGATTATCATAAGATTCCCCACATGAATTTGTAGAGAATTTGACAAAAAAATATGTGGAGAAATATATACTTTATTTATCAATGAGTAACTAACTAGTGAATCACAGAATCATAAACCATCTTTTGTGGATAAACATAGCATGTGATGATCTGAGGAATTATCATCCATGAGCATACTGTAACCATTTTTTATGTCAACACTTAATTGGCCACTATAATGATTCGTTTCTGTCAAATAATTAGACCTAGCTCGTTTCTATGGGGAGGCAAGATTGACAAATGCCAAGGACCCAAATTCAATTGCAAAAAAAATGTTTAAGGTTAAAGGACCCAATTTTTTCAAAAAAAAAACAAATTATTAGGAAGTTTTAATTATTTTTGGGTTTTGTCAGAGTCCAAATTCAATTGCAAAAAAATATTTAAGATTAAAGGGCCAATCTTTTTAAAAAAATTATTAAAATATTTTAATTATTTGTATTTGGTTTTGCCAAGGGCCCACAATAGCTTTGAGATGGATCTGCCTATCTTCGTCTCAGTTTCCTCCATTGTCGAGGTTTTGGTAGCTTAAGAGGCTGTGTTAGAGAGTGAAAGACCGGACATTAATCTAGTTATTGGAGGAACGAATCTTCTACCTCCCGATGCCATGTTTGAGTTATTGTTGGGACATTTCAGTTATTTTTAATATATGTTGTTAGCCTATGTATTAGAAAGCAAAAAACCATGAATATGATCGGAAAAAAACCGTGAGCTTAAAAAAGACAAGTCATTATAGCGAACTCAAATTCATTTTGATCTCAAAGTTCTTGACGTTGTCAAACTCAAAATCAAACACGACGAAGAACTCCCAAAACAACCAATCATCAATACTAACGTTATAGTATAGGGATTGTGTGTCAGTAATCCGGGAGCAGTAATAGCTCTGAGATATGAGAGAAAGCTATGGTCGAGCATATAAGAGTTTCCAGAGATTAGACATGATAGTTCATGATTCTTCAATTTTTTCTTTTCTTTTGTTTCTAGTATCTTGGGTTTTGGTTATCTGGTTTCTTGTTTTAGCATTGGAATGAGAACTAGTAAGTGCATCTTGAATTATCATGTCCAATCTTTGTACATTTTAGTCATAAAGAAGAAATGAAGAATTATGAGATATAAAATTTTATTGGTTACATATATTTTTCATAGTATTATATTAAAATAGTACAAAATTTCTTAAAATAAAAAGAATAAGATGAAAATGAAAATGAAATGACATGAGATAAGTTAATAAGATAAATTTTGGAGTGTTGTATGATTCACAGTAGGATAGCAAATACGAGTGCAGAATTCTGTTAAGTTAGTTATTTATCTTCAGAATGTGCCAATTGAGCAAGACTAATAATTTGATTCGGACAAAGTGACCTCAAAGGAAGGAGCTTATGATAAACTATTATAGTAAAATAAATTAATATCTGATAAATGAAAACAAAATATATAGATATGATGCTAGTTCATCTCCAATCCAACAATTAGGGGTAACAAGTAAAAATATTCTCAACTTTGGTTATAATAGTATATCTTTGTTATTGGGCACTTTGCAAAAACCCTTTAACCGTTTCTCCTCTTGCCTTAGATCAAACCCATGTGAGATGGAGCTAAGCTTTCCTCTAATCAAATGAGCTACAACCAAATTTGCAATTATTTTTTTGTTACTAAATCATGAAATCGGATCAAATATAAACAGGTTAAGAAGAGGGCAATAACCACAACATCGTGTGATGAGTCTGTAGTTTGACAGTTTTTTTATGTTTCCAATGTTTTTATCATGTTCATGGTTTCTTATAACACCACTTCACTTGTTATGGTTTTGAAGATTCACATGATGATATATAACTGAGTCCAGAAAAATGGTCAATGTCTACAAGATGTATATACACAATAGACGATAGACATGAGTCTCAAAAATCATATTTCTTTTTTTGTACTATAGAAGATCAAAAGAGAGAGAAAAGGGTTAACATGTACGAAAAGAATTTCCCAAATCCTAACTCTGAAATGATCTTCTCTCAAATGAATGGGTTTGTAGTATAAAAGGTTCTAATATCTTCTATCAGTCATATCCTATTTGTAAGTAGGTAGCAACTAAATTGGGCTAAGAGTGCAATGTGGCTAGAAGGCCACTGTGTAGATGGGAGAGCTACGTTTTTCACCACTTCCTTTTGTTCCACTAGTTCCAGTAAGCCTTCAACGCTCAAATTAGTAGCTGAAATAAGAAAGCAAAAAAAACTATTTTTACTTGTGAGGAACAGAGAGTTAGATAGAATATGTAATCAAACAAACCTGTGTAGAATATGTAATCATGACAGCCTGTGAACTCCTTGCTACATTTTGTAAACAACGGCTCCACTGAACTTGAATTTACACTTATTTTGTGTTTAGCAAACATAGCATCCATTGGAAGTCTCGAAAACGCTGAGTATGCACTCACCTGTTTGGTACATTCAGTCCCTTTTTCTTAATCATATAGATCCCACGAATAAGAGAGACAATTTATGACTTGAAGGAACATGTTACCAGAGGCAAATCATGGGCCAACTCTGCTATAGGTTGCAGGATTCCATTAGGGTCATACTTCAAATCCTGGTGTGATGGGTCGACCTTCCCCGTTACAACAAGCAAATGAGGAACACTGAAACGAAATTTGCAAATGGCAGTTCAGTAATCATAAACATTTTATGTATTTGGCTCAAAATAGGTAAGTGAGTCAGCCAGACCTCTCAGGAGTAATGTTGAAATCGCCACACATAATCATAGGAATACCCTTGGAGTATTCAGCTATTGTTGTCATCCCTTTCAGTAAACTGTTAACCTGCCAGAGCATCACATCCTTCAAATCTTTTTTGACTCCCTCCAAAACTAGTTGGACTTCTAAACGCGTGTTTGCCTGAGTTCAAACAAATCAAATAAGCAAGTTAATCAGTATTTTCATGTAAGTAGAGATAACACAGCATGGAGCAAGCACCAATGATCCATCTCAAGAGAAGAAACTCACCACACAGATTTGCTGGAGGTTCCCAGAAGGATCAACAAATTGTAGAACAGCTATCAACGCAATGTTATTCTAGATCATAACAAAAGATGGAGTTAGTTATATGAACAAATAACTCTCCAATACTACACCTGTAATTATAAAGGTAAATGCATCCCAAAGTACCTGAATTAGTCGTTGAGAAGCAAGGGTGTCAACACCGACAAAAGGCTGAGCAATCTTGTCGAATTCAATCTGGATTCCACAGTTCATAAATTAGCATGAGCGCCTAAAAATATAAGGAGTTGGTAACATATGTAAAAAGATACTAACACAATATTCCTTGACAAACGAAAATCTCTTCTGTTTGAAGAATGTTGCACAGCCATCAAACTTGCTAGTCCTCCTCTGGTAACGAAAATCATATCCAAGCTTTTTCAGTTCAGGAGCGAAGAAATCGTCCAAATGGCTATTTTGTACCTGCCAGAGCATAAAAAAGGAGTCAATAAAAGACTTATCTAAGTAATATGTACAGAAGGAAACTATATCTAAGAAATATGTACAAACGACATACTTCTTGCAGGCAAACCACATCTGCATTATAACCAACAATCTCTTGTAGCAAGTTATGTTTACGGTATGTCCAAGTACGAGCCCATGGTTGGCAGTAACCATACTGTTTGTCACTGGCAGAGGTATCAGACAGAATATTATATGTAAGGACAGTGAATGGTTCTGACTTCCCTGTCACATCATCTCTTATAAAAGGGACCAATTTGCGCGGAAATGGTGTAGGGAATGGAACAACACGAGGAGTGGAGATTGTAGTGCTTCGTCCCAAATCCTTTTTAGTCTCTGCACAGATCACAGCACACTCAAGCCTCAAAACGTAGCCTACATCTTCAGTTGTTGGTGTGTATGTTCTACTCTCCCCGACTTTCCATATCTGAGGACAAAATGGTGGGCTTGCCTCTCCCATTTCTTTTTCTTTTTCGACATATAATTTTGGTTTCTCATGTGTAGCCTTATGTGATGGCCACGCATCTTGAAAGCACTTTGAAGAACAATGGTAGCTTTTGGCAACTAAACCTTTACGCGCTCCACAGTCTGTACATTGGATAGTGGCTGGTTCTGAAGGATGAACATAACAAGGTATAGTTTTCGTATCATTCTCCACGCGATACCTGCACATGTCAAATCAAATCAGAATACATAAAACAAAGATTCCAACTTTAACGAAGAACAAAAAAGATTCAATCTTTATACCATGTGTAACGCAAGAATTGACTATCAATCGTAGCTGAGACCAGCACATCGGCGGTGGACACGGTGTTACTCATCAGACTCACACGCATCTTCGGCGTTAGTTCACAGCCCACGATCGGTACCTCCGAGTCTAATTCCAAATCGATCACGCTCAACATTTTTCTTTTTCCTTAGACCCTGTAATTCATCGCAGCACTGTAACTAATACTTCTTCCGAAATCAAAGAATCGAAACAAGCCTATAAGAAACGAAGCATGGAGGAAACAATGTGTAATTGCAATCCCCAAAATCGCCTGATTCCTGAAACCTCTTAAACCCCTAAATTCTCGCCTATAGTAACTAAAAACCGACTCGTTAATCCAAAATACAGGAAATGAAAAAGATTAGACGAAGAAAGAGAGAAGAAGCAGAGAGATCGTTACTTGAAAGCAAAGCTTGATGTGAGTATCGGAGGAAGAAAGGTGAATTGCTCGCCGTGAAAGGAAGAAGAAGAAGAAGAAGAAGAAGAAGAAGCAGAGAGATCGTTACTTAAAAGCAAAGCTCGATGGGAGTATCGGAGGAAGAAAGGTGAATTGTTCGCCGTGAAAGGACGAAATGGGAGTATCGGAGGAAGAAAGGTGAATTGTTCGCCGTGAAAGGAAGAAAACGAAGCTTTTCCGATGAGAAAGATTTGTGATTTTTCTTCGCAGAGAAGTCTTTTGAATGAGTGTTTTTAGTTTTCTCTGAGAAGCGTTTTGTTTATATATGTACTCGTTGAGAAAATGAATCATTTAATAATTAATTAATTATTAGAACCTCTATTTATTTGATGCTGATTGGACACAATCGCAAGATTTTAGGCGCATTATTCAATTTACAATTTTTAACACAAAAAAAAAAGTCAAGTTCTTTTCACTTCATTTCTAGTATTTTTCTCGTCTCGATTTTATTCATTGTAACCTAATTTATTTACAATTATAAAAAAATAATTTAAGAATATAGTTTTTTTTTGTGTGTGAGAAACTTATAAGAATATAGTTGGACTGAAATTAAATGCATATCTAGAATCTAGCCAAGTTTTTTTATTGTATTTTTCACAATACTCATGATCCGATTATGGCGGATATATTATTGAGTTTGCAATTATTCAAAATTACAAACGACCTCGTTTTAGCGGTCTCTATCTCCATCATCCTAAAACCCCCCAAAAATCTCAAACACACTTTCACTATTTATTCAGCACGGAATATTCTTCTTTTAACAACAAGAAAAACAACAACAAAGTTAACATAAAACTATAAAAACAGAGAAATCCCTCAAACCAAATTTTGTCACGAAAAAAAAAAAAACACTCAAGAAGAAAGGACATAGAAGGCTCGTCACCAGACCAAATCTTGATTATATATATGCTAAGTTGCTAGCAACCTTAATTAGAAGCATTTCCTGTGAACAATCGCTGCTCCATTTTCTTCATACTCAGCTTTGGTTACCCACTTCTGCATTTTCACATCACAACTTTACATTACAACACCCAAAAAAAAAAAACTCACATTTGTATACTTTAAAACCATATTATATATATATAATCTTATTTTACCTGTCCAAATGTGGATAGAGAAGCCCAAATGGAGCCTCCAATCCAAACACTATACTTCCTCTCCGGAGGCGCCACGATTTTAATCTTCACACTAGCTGGTGCAAGCGCATTGATCTCTTTGTTCATCCTATATTCAATCCCAGGGAACATCGTCGTGCCACCACTCAGCAAAATGTCTCCATACAAATCCTTCCTTATATCAACATCACACTTCATGATCGAACTGTAAGTCGTCTCATGAATTGTTTCTCTACATCAGATGGCAAACGGATCTCCATATTCCTGCATCTAGCAGACAATGAAAGGTTGATGGTGGACGAGAGAATTTACACCCGTGGTCATATCCGAGTCCTAGACCCATGTGGATCCAATCACGCTAAAGAAAAATGTATGTGAATCTACTTCCTTGTGATTTTCTTGCTTTGCTAAGATAACACTAATTATGAAATGAAGCTATATATCTTTAGTTGCTATAATTGTTTTTGCATGCTTATGGATATATATATTTTTTGTCTTGTTTTTTTTTTTAGTTGTATGCTGGCACGATGAATCCAACTCAGGTTGCGGACATGATAAAATTGTGTCAATGGCTAAGCTTCGGGAGACTTATTTGGACAATGACAGTTTAAGTGTTCAGATCGAATTTGAAGTTGTTTCAAACGACTAGTTATTCTTCCATTATCTAAGCTCTTGCACTTTCTTAAACGCCGTTGTTTAATCTCTCTTTTTATTACTATTAGCGTGTGAAAACATAAATTTGTGAAGACTACATTAAAGCACCAAAAGGTTGTCTTCCATGAACCATATTTATATCTCCAATAAGAATTTAAATTGCACTGCATTCAAAAAAACAAGAGTGTTTCTGCTGCCACAAATTCGTGGAGTACTTCCTCTTTTTCATTTTTATTTTTTTTGCTTTGTTGTAAGCTGTGGCACATTCTGTGATGTGTGAGGACAATTATCAGTGAGACGACTTTTAAGTTTTTATCTAAACAAACTTATTAATATATATTTAATATATTAATTATTTTAATCGAAGATCTTGATGACTTAATATTTAAACAAAAATATGTCTATGTAAATCAAATATTTAAGAGATTTAATTGCACTGAAAAGTAATAATAATTGTAAATGTAATGATTATGAACAATATAAAAGAAAATAAAAAAAATATTTTTTGTTCCTTAAACATCTTTTTACTATTTTTTAACAAATTTTTTATTTAAAGACATATAATTTGGGTCAATTTCAAAGTTTTTTTTTAAATAGTCATATATTCTATAAATTTTAAAATTTTATAGAGTTTAAATATTATTAATTTACTTTTCAAATAATAATATAGAGATTTTTTGTTTTTAAATATATGTTGATTTGTTAACTTTTCTAGGGCACACTTCTATATTTTTAATATATAAAGCTAATTTCAACTTTTTAATTTTATATAAACAAACTTAGTAATATATATTATATATTAATTATTTAAATCGAAGATCTTGATGACTTAATATTTAAACAAAAATATGTTTATGTAAATCAAATATTTAAGAGATTTAATTGCACTGAAAAGTACTAATTATTGTTAATGTAATGATTATGAAAAATATAAAAGGAAATACAAAAAAAATTTGTTCCTTAAACATCTTTTTACTATTTTTAACAAATTTTTTATTTAAAGACATATAATTTAGGTCAATTTCAAAGTTTTTTTTAAATGGTCATATATATTTTATAGATTTTAAATATTATTAATTTAAAAAAACTTTTATACAGTTTAAATATTTATATATTTTTAAAGTTTAAATTGGTTCAACTAAAACCAGATTAAATCGAATGAAACTTTTAAATCTGAATGCATGATAAGTAAAGTTTACTGTCCATTCGTATTTGGAATTATTTTGGTATTTTTAATAATATGCCTATGAACCATTGCATAAATGTTTTAGCTTGTGTAGAACGTATAACACGCATTTTTTCTTTATTGATTGAGTAATATATATTTATTTTAAAAAATTTGAATCATAACATATGCATAAAAAATCTAAACTTTTTATTAATTATATGTATTAAAAATTATTCAAAATAATTTAAAAATAAGATCAAAAAAATGAGTTAGAAGAATCATAATTCATACTATTAAATTACAATATTAGACAAGAAATAAACAGTGTTTGGATGCAAAGTTGAAAGTGTCTCATTTAAATATAGAGATTGAAAATACGTTTGGCAACGGGTACACGAGTACTTCTTTTTTAATAGTATAGAGATTAATTCGTACCCGGTTTTTTAATATATATTTCTATTAAACAAAAAAAAGACTTGAAAATTAAAGATTTAGAAGTGATGATAGGTAGTCTCCAAGCCAATTAACATCCGTAACAACATTCTCATTTCTCAACTTTGGTTATAATAGTCTAATAATTCATCTTTGTTAGAACAAAACTATTAACCGTTTCGCATCTTGCCTTAGATCGAACCCATGAGGTGGAGCTAAGCCCTCTCTAACCAAATGAGCTACATGACTGGCACAAAACGAATAACCAAATTTTTTTTTTTTTACTAAATCATGAAGTCGGGTCTAATAATATAAACAGGTTGATATTTCGAAATGGGCAACAACCACAACATCGTGTGGTCTCAAATTGAAAGTTTCTGATGAGTCCGTAGTCTTGAAGTGATTTTTACGAGTTTTAGACTAGGTCTAATGGGATTGTAATTGTATAGTTTAGAATTATTAATTTCTTAAATAGATATTATCAATTTAAGAGAGTAAAATCGATAAAAGTGTTTTATTCCTAAACTAGATTAACACTTTGAATACTCTAAGAACCTATTACGTCAATGCGTTAGGGTTAATTTTACTTAAAATATTATGTTACTTGTTAGTCACTATATAGTTTCTTTTTCATCATTTGATAAGAATTTAAAATGTGATGTTGATTAATTAACAAATCATCATTTCAAATGGTTAAAAATGGAAACTAAAACAAACTGATCTTATTGTAAAATAGAGAAGAAGAGTGAGGTTAAATCAGGGCTTTGTGGCTTCCTTAGCCTCTCCTGCTTTACCCTCTGCAAACTCAGCCGCCTTGTTTCCGGCTTCTTTACCTTTCTCCGTCAGATAATCCAAAGTTTTCTGAGCTTCTTCAGCCGCCGTATCATTGGCTTCAATAGTTTTCTCAACAATGTAATCTTTTGCTTTCTCACCATCTTCCAACGCTTCCTTTGTCTTCTCCGTCATGTAATCCGAAGCTCTCTTTCTATTTTTCATAATAAAATTATACATATTCAGATATCATTCAATTAGACCAAGGTTTTAAAACATATATGGAATTATCAGTTGATTATGTATCAAAATTTCAAAATATTATCATGGAATTAACCATAAATTATAAATTATCATGGCGCGTTAGTACATAATATATAAAAATTGTTTTTGTGTACATGTTGATATAGACTTTTTTATCAAAAAAAAAATGTATAAATAGACTTAATTACGAGGGAAGATGTTAAAAGAAAGAATATAGACTCACGTTGCTTCATTGAGGTCATCAAGGATGTTGCCGTCCCCTTTAACGGCGTAGACCAAAGACTTCTTGCGTTGTGCAACGACGACGAACTCAGTCTTCCGGCCAACTCTGACGGCGTGAACGCCGCACTGCTTGGCTCCTCCGGTGTGGAAAGAAGTACCCATCCCACTGAGAACAGCTCCGGAGAAAGACATGGCCATGAGATCTATTTAAGATGTGGAAAAGAAAAGATTTGGGAGGAAAATGTATAAGGAATTAGTTAAATGGACAAATTGAGATAGAAGAATCTAACCTCAAATAGTATCGTTTTATAGATCTCTAGACCAATGAGAATCCAAAATAACACGTGTCATCGTAAGATATTTTTTTTGCGCATTGATATTATCTTTGAACTATTGAACAAGAAGAGTTCGCTCTTGTTTTGCCACGTGTAATTATTTTATGGTTTTTCAAAAAGAGAAACAGGTCGGCCATCAACTTGTGGTCATGTAAAATTGTAAACATTTTAGCATTGTTGGCAAGCAAAATGATGTTGTATTCAACTTGTGGTCATGTAAAAATGTAAAAGTTTTTAGCGGTAAAAAACGATAATTGATACCGAAACAACTAAAAATATACATATGAATGGTAAGAAATATACACATAGATTTTTGTTTTTGTTTTTAATCTGTTGTATTCACATCTTTTCTTTTCTTTTCTTTTCTTTTCTTTTCTCTCCTTTTCTTTTCTCTCATAGATTAGTAACAAAGCAATACACACATAGATTGAATTGGTTTAGTTAATTTTTATCGTTTTGTAATTCATAAATAGTATACTCTTTACTGCAAGTTACTAATCACATCCACTAGGATTTCTACTTTATTTGCATTTTCAGTACTAATAAGTAGACACATGCAATAGAGAGAACAAGATAAAGAGAACACAAAAATAAGGAAGAATTCACACGCGTATTGTACTCAAGTCTCATTTTAAGGAAGAATTCTTTTTTTTTTCTTCCTTTTTTCTAAATCAAAACAAAACAAAAGTATTCCTTAAAATGAGACTGTAGACAATACGTGTGTTTTTAACAACTTTTTACTATCCATTGGACCGTTGATGGACATATATTACTTTAGTGTTAAACAACAACATGAACAAAAACATAATATAGTTAGGATTTTACATTGAAATTAGAAACTCACTTATTATTACCATGATATTATAGTCTGAGTTCGTTTCAAATAGAATGGTCCAAATAGGATATTTTTTGTCAATTCTGCAGTGATATTCAGTAGAGTCCTTTTTCACAAGGATACGTGTTATAAATATTACATCGAGACTTGAATTAATAAAAATGAGACATGGATCAATACATTAATTACCAATTGATTTTTGAGATGTAAAAATCCTATTATATTTCAATTATAGGGTTAATTTTTTTACGTATAATGATGTTATTTAGAGGTGTTAAAATGGGTGGGTCGCGCATGGTCTGTACATGTCTAATACATTATGTACAATATATGGACAAGCCCATTTACGGAACGGGTTAAAATAGTGTACGTCTAACTTCGTCCACAGACAAAACGGATCGGACACTATTAGATAATGGCAGTCCATGGGCTACAAAAATTTAGGGCAAAATTAATTTTCTCGAAAAAAAACGTGAAAATATAATTTCCGCCAAAAACACAAAAACACAATTTTTCGCCAAAAATGCGAAAACACATTTTTCCTGCCAATAACTATTGGTCCATGTACAACCTATTTAATACAGACATTAATGAACTTGGTCGTTAATGGACACGGACACATGGATGTTAATAGAAATAGATAATATTTTGTCCACGATCAAAATGGACAATAATGGACGGATAAACAGGACGTGGACAATTTTGACACCTCTAATGTTACTTACTCCTCATTTAGTTTTTTTTTTTCTTTCAAATTTTTCATATGAATTTGGAATGCGATGGTAAGTAATTAAGTACCATATCTTATTTCAATGGTGAAATTAATAGAAATTACAAAAGACTGATTTTACTGTAAGATATCAAACAAGAAGAGAGAGGATCGATTCATTTATCTACTAGTTCAAGTGCTTGAATTAAAATAATTAAGACTTTGTTGCTTCCTTAGCCTCTGCTGCTTTATCCTCTGCCAACTCAGCCGCCTTGTTTCCGGCTTCTTTTCCTTTCTCCTCCACATACTCCGAAGCTTTTTGAGCTTCTTCAACTGCCGTATCTTTGGCTTCAAGGGTTTTGTCAACAACGTAATCTTTTGCTTTCTCGCCATCTTCCAATGCCTCTTTTGTCTTATCAGTCACGAAATCTGAAGCTCTTTTTCTTTAATTTTAGAAAAAAATTAAGATGAAACAAAAATGTATATTTAGTAATTTACCAACGATTTTAAAACACATATATATCTTCTATATGTAAATTAAATATATAGACTTACGTGGCCTCGTTAAGGTCATCGAGGATGTTGCCATCACTTTTAGCCGCGTAGATCAACGACTTCTTGCGTTGAGTAACAACGAGGAACTCAGTTTTCCGGCCAACACTGACGGCGCTAACGCCACTCTGCTTGGCTCCTCCGGTGTGGAAAGAAGAACCAATCCCACTGAGAACAGCTCCTGAAAATGACATAGCCATGAGATCTATTTAAAATGTGGAAAAAAGTGTGTGTTTGAGAGCAAAAGAAATCAAAGGAGGAGTTTTAAGAGGAACAAAAGGGAGATGAGAAGTGTCTAATCTCCAATAGTTTCGTTTTATAGATCGCTAGACCAATTAAAATCCAAAATTACACGTGTCATTATGAGATATTTTCACGCAATACTATTATCTTTAACAACTGAATAAGAAGAGTTAATGTTTGTTCCGTATTGGCCACGTGTAATCATCGTTTTGGTTTAAAAAAAAAAACAGGTCGGCCATGAAGTTGTGGTTATATATACATGTTAGCATTTTTGGCAAAAGAAAAGTGACATGTTAGTATTTCTAGTTCATTTGCAATTTTCAGCGCTAATAAGAAAGAAGTAAGATGGTCGTTTTCATATCGCCACGTGTAATAAAAACAAAAGTACGTCGGCCAACAAATTGAGTTGGATTTGTAAGCCCAAATCTACCAAAAGCCTACACAAAATGAACCAGTATCCAATATAGAGGCAAACCTAAATATAAAAGTCATGGCCCAAATGAGACCAGAAAAACTCGTATGATACAAGAATATTTATTTTGTAATTCCTTTTTTAAATTTACTTTATTCATCTCGTAAAATTAAATTAAATTCTTTTTTTTTAAAACGCACAAAATGGATCCAACGGACAATATCTGCGTAAAATTAAGAAGCAGCAGTGTAGATTCTGATGCACGTTAAACAAAACAGTCACCGACTCGAAGAACCAGACTCAAACAAGTTTCCTTTTTAACTCTCCATCACTCCAATTCCTCACCTGATTCGATTTTCTCTAGGGTTTTCATAACTTAGCTAAACCTTATATATATATATATATAGATCATTAGAGATCGAAGGTAAGTCTTGTTGTATCAAACCTGTCGTCTCGATCAGAAGAAATCAATGTAAAGATGCAACCAGAGATGGAATTCGTGAAGCTCTTGGGGAGGGTTCGTTCGGTTCCGTCCATCTCTCAAGATACCCTAAACCCGACGGCTTGATGTTCTACAACACAGTGAAGATCTCAGACATTCTAAGCTACGAATCTCTGGAGAAAGTGTTTCAGATTCTCAAAAAACTAAGAGGATGTCCTAGAATCGTTCAATGTTTTGGAGTCGCTCTGCTTGAAGATTTCACTTACAACGGAGTCAGAGTCTACAAGATGGTAATGGAATACGCATCTGCTGGAACTCTAACTTCTTACATTGAACGTAACAAAAATATATCTGATTCATTAAAGACTTCACTCGCATGATTCTACAAGGTTTGGTGTCTATTCATAGGCATGGTTATGTCCATTGTGATCTTAAACCAGACAATATCCTTCTTTTTCCACGTTACGACCAAGGAACTTGGGATTTTTCATACGATTTGAAGATTTCGGATTTTGGAATGTCGACAAAGGCTGGAGAGGAATCTGAATATTGGAGACTTGATCATCCGTATACGTATATTGGAACTCCTTACTATATGTCTCCAGAATCGGTCCAAGACGGTACGATCGAGAAAACCCTAGATTTGTGGTCACTAGGATGCATAGTGTTGGAGATGTATATTGGTAAGCAGGGATGGTCAGGGGTTGATTCTGATGATCTTAGGACTCATCTACTAGACGACCTCGCACCAGAGATTCCAGATACTGTGCCTTGTGAAGCAAGATAGTTTTTAGAAACGTGTTTCGCAAGTAAAGAGAAGGATAGAGGAAGCGCTTCGGAGTTGTTGTTGCATCCGTTTCTGACCGGAAAGCAGATTGTGGCCGCCGGTGGAGAGAGAAAGCCGCCGTTGCTGAAGTTGAAGATTGGACCGAACAAATCTATAGTTATTCCAGAGAAGCCTGTGAAGTTGAAGGCTATTTCGATAAAGACCCCACAGTTTAAGAAAGTTATGGCTAAACCCCTGAAGTTGAAGGTAAAGATTAAACCTCCGAGTACTACAGCTTCCACTTTCATTCCTGTTCAGTAGTGTGTGTTGAATTCTTCTTTGTTACTTGTAAAAATCAAGTTACACGGATGTGCATGGTGGATGCAAAAAATGTACATCTCAGTTTTCATTCAAAGTGGACATTTAGGATATTAACTATGAATATATATTTCTTTCGAGAATTTCGTTGTTATATTTACATTTTACATACATGTATGTTAAATTTGGTTTTAAGTTACGGTGATTTATGGAACACTCATACCAGTATTAGAGGTACTAAACCCGTAAAACGTGTTAACTTTTTGCATTGTGTACCACAGTCTATGAAATTTAGCCTAATCCGCATTGTTATATGACCGTTGTTTTGTCAACCGATTACCAGGCTCTAAGTTTTTTTTTTTTGGACGAAGATTTACTATTTAATTTCAAATTAAAAAACAATATTTATCGAATTTTAAAATTATACATCTATATATATATATATTGAAATTAAAAATTCTCCAAGTTTTAAACAAAAATATCACATCTACAAATCAAAAAGTTGTTTGTTTGAGTCCGTTGACCGTTTAATCCGCAAAACATGTATTTGGGTCTTTTTTTTTTTTTAACGTCAGTATTTGGGTCTCTAAACTTGTAAGTTATATAACCTTTTATTTAGCTCCAGTCCGAAAAGACTTTGGATCTACGCTTATAATTATTTGGTTACCAAAAAAGATGTATACGTATATA
Organism: Cardamine occulta; assembly: GCA_028015245.1. Lineage (NCBI taxonomy): Eukaryota > Viridiplantae > Streptophyta > Magnoliopsida > Brassicales > Brassicaceae > Cardamine > Cardamine occulta. Next base: position 2,215,744 of record CM051375.1, on the reverse strand, counting down.
TATAACCAGGAAAATAGCACTTTGAAACGAGGTCAATCGTATCGTAAAAAACAAATTCTCTCCAGTTATTTCCATTTTTTTAATTGCAATTCTGATCCTAGATCAGGAAAAAATACAAGATAATCTGACGGACGATAACATCTCCTAATTCAATGTGATATAGAAAATGCAACAATCTCTTAATTAAACTAATTATCTATAATTGAAAATTTGAAATCCATAAGAAAAAAGAGTATCTAAATGGATCAACGGACAAGATCTAATTAAAAATTGTGTGGCAAAAGTATCAAAATGGATCCAACGGACAAGAACTAGTACGTGCTTCTACTCTCTCCCAAACTTAAACGGAATAAGTCAGCTTGAAAGAAACACTTTTAACCCAACAAAATTTTCCTTTTTTAATCTCTCTCACTGACTACAATTTATCAAGTGATATAATTCCCTCGAATGATTCAATTTTCTCTAGAGTTTTTAATTTTCATCTTAAAGTTACAAGAAACCTTGAGAGATCACTAGAGATCGATAGAAACATTAGTCAAAGATGCCACCAAAAACAGAGTTCGTCAAGTTCTTAGGAAAAGGTTCATACGGATCAGTCGATCTTGTCAAGAACATCAAACGCAACAGGTCGTCGCCGCTTTACGCCGCCGTGAAAACCGCTCAATGTGAAGACTACGACTCTCTCCAAAGAGAAATCCAGATTCTATCAAAACTCAAGGGATGTAGAAGTATCGCGCAATGCTATGAGAATTATAATTTGGAAGAGGAATTTGATGGCGACGGATTCAGAGTCTACAAGATAGTTATGGAGTACGCAGCTAAAGGGAGTTTAACCACTTTCATGGACAGTTACAAAGGTAGAAAATTGCCAGAAACTATGATCAAAGACTTCACTCGCATGATCCTCCAAGGATAGGTCTCTGTTCATAGCCGTGGTTATGTTCACTGCGATCTTAAACCTGATAATCTCCTTGTCTTCCCTTGTAGACAGTCTTACGAACTGAAGATTTCGGATTTCGGGTCTTCGACAATGGTCGGAGAAGAAGCTGATTCATGGGAAATTGATTCTCCGTTTGTGGGATCACTTGTTTACATGTCGCTAGAATCAGTCCAAAACGGCGGGCTGAGAAATCCCTAGATTTGTGGTCGTTAGGGTGTATAGTGTTGGAGAAGTATACCGGTGAGATTCCATGGTCGGAGGTTAATTTTGATGATCTTGCGCCTCTTCTATTGGATGGGAAAGCGCCGAAGATTCCAGAGAGTGTTGTACCGTGTGATGCAAGGAAGTTTCTGGAAACGTGTTTTGCAAGGAACCCTGAGGAGAGAGGAAGTGCTTCAGATTTGTTGTTGCATCCCTTCTTGCGTTCTAAACAAAATACGGAGAAGATGGTCTCTAGATTCTCGCTGCCGCCGTTGAGGTTGAAGATTAAAGGACCTCCGATGAAATTGACAGATATTTCAGTGAAGCCCCTC